>JBAGKK010038772.1:8148-29030 GCA_037177015.1 Euceroptres primus | reverse complement strand
TATTAATATATTAATAAATGTGTAATAAGTTTAATGTTCATTGTATATTAATCTTCAGCTAAGATACAGTATATTAAAATTAAGATACATGTATATTAATCTTAAAAATTATGTGCATATTAAATTTAAGATCATTTCTAACAGTGTAAAGTTAGAAGCATCATGATGTAATCTCAGGATGTCTTCTTAGTTATAATTCAGTGATCATTTAGGGCTAATTTAATGCCCTATAACAGAATTCTGGACTCTAGATTAAAAAACAAACACAGGAAATTACATTCTGCGTTTGTAAAAAACCCGGTGCTGTTGATGCCAAAACTTTACTGGTGTACGTAGCAGTGCCCCCAGAAAAACGATCAAGGAATTGAAATTTCGAGTCTTGAGCTTTGCCTAAATGTTCAAAAATTGGTGCAGATTATTTTTCAAAAAAAAAACGGCAGCTTAACTACATAAAAATGTAATTGGAAATAGAATATTTGATCAGATCTTAGAAAGCAATTAATAAATGATTTTCTTTTGGTGGCAAAGGTGACTCTCTAAATCTAAAATAGTCAATTTTGACTAATGAAACAGTGCCGATTCATTTACCAAATGATTTAGTAACAATTTTACTAATTTTGCTTCCTTCAAATAGGGGAATATTTTTAATTTTACATTTTCGAAAATTTTAAAATTCATTTAATTAAACGTTCGTCAATTGATGAACTTCTAATACAATGTTCTGAACAATTTTCCAGGTGTGTGTGTGTGTGTATGTGTCACTTTTTTGTGAACACGTTAACTTAAGAACGGTTGCCGATAAATTGATGAAATCTGGAGGGCTTATATTTACTACTAATATCTCAAATCATTGACGCACAAGAATTTCAAAAAATTAGATTTTTGATTATCTATTTTCAATTCATTGGATTTTTTTCTAACACTTTTGTCATACTTGAAAAATCGGTTTTTACACGGAAAAAAAGTACCAAGTGAGAATTATTGGCTGAACCATAACAGCGGCTTTTCGTTTAACGAAGTAGTTCAAATTCGAGTTCAAATTAGTATTTCAGGTAAAGGATTTATTATCTGAGCTAGTGGAAAAAAAAACAATTTAAAACTGTAAAATGCCATGTTACAATTTGAAATTGTTTTCTCCAGTAGCTTACAATCTCAGTAAGGTAGATGACCCAGTAATCGTACCGGTCCCAGTAATCGTGAAATTAGCATATAACCTAAAGAAATAATTATAAAAGATCTTTGAAAAAGTATTTAGTAACAAAAAATAACGAGCTTTAGCACTATTTATAATCAAAATCAATAATAATCAAGTATAAATGCTTAAAAAATAAGATTGACGGCGAAACGATTACTGGGACTAAGGTCACGATTACTGGGACATTTATCTTAAATCGCGGAACATTATTTTAATCTACAGCTATATTATTTTGATCTGAAGTAGATCATTATTCTACTATTACAGTCTTTTGTTTTCCTATTTCTCATTTTGCTGCAGTTTAAAATGATACCCAGAGATTTTCTGTGATGCGAAATAGTAAATCCTAGTAATTTGTACTATTTTGTACTAAATTACCTAAATAGTAATTTGTACTATTATGTTGGAAGAAAACCCGATGTACTGTGTACACTGTGAGCGTTACTGGTTTAGTCAGTAATTTACACTAGGTACTTTTTTCCGTGTGTAATTAAAACTTTTTTCATTATCATAATTCACAGTCAATGCATGAGGAGAAAAGATTCCTCGAATCGAAAGGAATCGATTGACCTATAATATCAATACAGTTTATTGAAAACTAATAAATTTTTTATCATTTATAAGATTGAAAAAAATTAAAAGTTACTATTCTATTAAAATAAATTTTACAATTTTAATTTTTCGAATTTCTACCATGAAAATAAAAGATTCCTTGACTCGAATCGAATCGACTGACCTATAATATTATATATATATATTTTACTAAAGATTAAGAAAATTTTAATCACTTATAATATTGAAAAAATTAAGATTTACAATTTTATTAGAATAATTAATGCTTCGTCTATGAGGAAGCAAATTATCTATTTGCTCTTTTATCATAACGAGGAAGCAAGATGCTCATGATATGAACACCAAAAAATATAGACTACGGGAAAATACCCGATACCGAATTCACAGCTAGTTTAGACAATATAATGACTAATCCCCAGTGAGATCAAAACTAATTCATTTAGTAGAAAAATTCACTATACTAAAGTCAAATTCAGTACTGTGACTAAAGTGAATTGGTATAGTATTTCACTGTGAATTGATAAAGTATTTCACTGTGAATTGGTATAGTATTACACTGTGAATTAATCATTATTGACCGAAAATTAGTAAAAATAAATACTAAATTGTTTGGTGACTAAATCGGCACTTTTTCATTAGTCCAAAATGACTAATTCAGATTGAGAGAGCATGAAAGTTGAATCTTACAGATTGAAATTCAGAAGATAAATTGAACCGCCGCATAGTAGAAGGAGATATAAAATTTCAATGTGAAAATTACAATTTTAAAAATATTTTCTGCTACACTGCTCTTTCGATTTAGGTCGGGTTTCGGGGATGGCCTGCAATGGCCTTGAACTTAAAGTGGGAGTCTCTAAACGTAAACAAGTCAGGGCCGTATGAACTATTTCTGTTTGTTTTTTGTCACGAGTGAAAAATATTTTTTAAATATAAGTTTAATTTAACGTTTACTTTAATTTTAAGTTCGATTAAGATATTATTTATTAATTATTATATATAAGGCATAACCAAAACCCTGAAAACGAACTGAAGTGAACTGACGAAATTATCCGCTCAGGATACTGCCCGTTTTGAGGCTACGGTACTTGCGAAACTCCGCTGAGCTCCGAGCTCAGCTTTCTAGCCTCCTTGGACCTCTCACCCTTGGTAAAAATTCCTGGAGCCCATATATCGGAGGTACACAAAGTGGAAGAGCAGTGTGTTATCCAAATCAATTAAGTACTCTAAATATAAATTTCTAAATATAAATATAAATACATATAAATGAATTAAAGTTCAAAAGAATTTACAAAAGCGGTGAGAGGCCATTGCGCTCGGACCAAAAAACTATTTGCGTTACGTATCACTGTATTTACGTAATTGATAATTTTACGACCCCTTTTTGTCTTCAATCAAAAAAATATTGGTTGAAAATTTTGTTCATATGATTGTAAAAGAGATTCAGTTTTTTTAATACTTCAATTTTTTTAATACTTCAGTTCCGGATCAATTAAGGTCGTCATACGGTAATGCTCGACATATTAAACAAAAGTGTTGTTAAAAATACCTTAAAAGTAATAATTAAATACTATTAAGTATCATTTTACGGGTTAGATAAATAAAAAACATCAAATGCTAAGAACAAAAACTGCTACTTTTTATTATATTTTCAATACAACGATAATAAAAAATATTATAAGCCAAGATGGATTTTTGACTTGGACCTGTTCAGCCAATTGCATCTCAAAATTTAACTGCCATGATTAAAAACCTCAAGAAAAGAAATTTGTTTATTTTCAGATTTAAAAAATATATATAATGCAAAGTTTGAATATCGGCAATATTTGTAATATTTTTAACAGTATTTTTCAAAATTACAAAATTACAAATTCAAATAGATCATTTTTTAGACGAAAACCTGAAACATAATTTTATTTTATTTAATTTCCTTAACTTAATTTACCACTTTTCTCGAAATCAGACAAAAATCTTGATTTAGAAATTTTTAAACATTTAATTTAAAAAAAAAAGAAATGCAGAGACATCTGTCTTATATTCTTAAATCAAGTTGATATGGCCACTGCCTCTCTTACCAGTGCAACAGAGTTGAGTACATTCAAAGATTAATATTTTTTTTGTTAAAAAAAATATATATTGAAAAAAGATTAGAAATACCCATAAATTATTTAAAAATTATTTGCCTCTTATTATTTATTCTTCTTCCTTATGATAAAAATCACGATAATCGTATGGTATTAATTAATTTAACAAATCCTTGTTTTTAAAGTAAACATTAAATACATTATTTACACGTTTTCGTTTGCTATATTTATTTCATGTAAAATAGCTAATTTTTAAATAAAATATGTAATTGTACAATTGATAATAATCTAATAGTATAATTTAATCCTGAAATTTTAAGATGATGAAAAAAATTTGAACCTCGATGATTTTTACTTTTGCAACCTTCTACATCATACTGTTTATAATTATTTTAATTATTATGAATTGTCACTATAGTTCCCTATATTATCAGTAGAAACTGGCATTCTACTTTCATAAATTTTTACTAGAGTTCGCATTCCCGTTTTCAAATGATAGAACGGATAGAAATCAAGAAATAATAAAATATAATTATTTTCTATTCAATACTTTCGTCAAAAAAGGAGGAAGGGGAAATTGCTTGTTTAATTAGCAAATTATTTAAAAGTAATAAAAGCATTTTGGTTAAAACATTTTTTTAAAAATTGATTGCTTTGTTTTAAAAAATGGACTATTTGCTTCGTATTTCATTCCACTAGTTTGGTTGAAAAACCTGCTACTACCTAAAACAAAAACGTTCTCGTCATTTTTTTCTTGAAATAAAAAGCATCGTAAAAAATTCTGTGTTTTTATGTGGAAAAAGGCTTTATTTTCATTGTCAGTATTCCTTCAGTCATTATCTCATCATTTTTAGTTTATTTATTTTTTACAGTAATATTATATTTAAAGTAATATATAATAGTAATAATGTAAAATGTATTATATTTTATAATAATTTTATTTTAACTTGATAACAAATTATTAAATTAGAATAATATATAATAATATATAAGTAAAGTAAAGTAAAGTAATAATATAAAATATTATTATATTTGGAAGTAACATTATTTTCTCGTGATAACAAAACTTTCTTTTCTTTCTTTTCAGATGGACGTGGACGTCGCACAGAACATAGAAAAACCTGGCAGTTTTGCGGCTCAAATAAAAATTTCTTTACTGAATTTTTGTGTCCTGCTTTACAGATTTACTATAAGGTAAGAGGTATGTTACTAATTTGCAAAATCTACGAAGTGGATGGAGATGAGAAAAAGATTCTTTGGAAAATTTAAATTTTATTAGTCAATTGTAACTAAAAAGTCTTATCAAATTACTCACACAATAGAACAGAATAGGAATTACTCTAAAATAATGAGTCAGAAAAAATTATAAAAATATGAAACCAAGAAATCAGTGATATAATGCACTTTTTGGTCAGACGATTTCTTTTAAGATTGTTTAATTTATTACAATTATTAGAAGGGATTTCAGTGCAATAACTGGCACAAAAAGAAAATGTATAAAATAAGTAGTTTAGCCAATTTTTGGTCAGACATTCAGTAGTATAATTGAGTTTTCGTCCGACAATTTCCCTAATGGAGCTTCTATAAAACAAAAAAAATGATTCAGAAATATTTCCGAAGCCGACAAAAATTTATAAAATATAAGGAAATATGAAATTAATCAAAAAATTAGTAGTTAACTTGTTTTTAGTCAGACAACAAGTAAAGTATTAATTAAAATATTGAAACAGAAAATCTAAAATACCTATCTGATCAGTAAAATATCCCAATTTTGATCATTCTTCACAGTTCAACATTTTAAAAATATTTATTCTAAAATATTATTACTATATTAATATTATTACAAAATATGATTTTACAACTCAGTTTATCGATTAACAAAATGCAAAATGCCAAATTTTCACAGTTCATTTATTAATTCTGAAAATAATTATACTTGAGAAGCCGAAATTCAAAACCAATTTACAAAATCTGTGTCTCTTTAAAGTAAAGAAATTAATAGACCGAATCAATTTCAAATCATGCAGGCCGGCGGATAACGTGCTCAGAATTGGCTTGCCAACGAAATGCGTTTTTGTACACAAAAAATAAGGTGACACGTATTTTTTAAAATTAACATAGCGACATATTTATATTTTTTATGAATATTTATAAATTTTTTCCTTAAAATTTATAAATATTCGTAAAAAATATAAATATTATATGAAATATAATTTTAAGGGAAAAATTTATAAATATTCATAAAAAATATAAATATGTCGCTACGTTAAAAACGTTACCATTTTTAAAATTGTTTAGATATTAAGGTTTCTCTTTTTCCACTTTGTCACATTTTTCTCATTATTTTGAAATCCTTGAAGAAAATTGAAAGATAATAAAAAATGGTAAAGTTATTTCGATTTTTAGAAAAAAATAAAAACAAATTTTTCTAAAAAACTTCACATTTTTTCTTCATGAAATTTTGATGAATAATAGGTACCAATATAGTCTACTTACCATAAATTGTTCGTTTTGTATTTTTTTTCGGGAGAAATAAATTATTTTGTATTTTTGCTTCAAAACCTTGCCATATTGGCAATTTTTGAGAGTTTTCCTTTTTTTAGTTTATCAAGTTTTTGAAATGTTTCGAAACCGATAAGAAGAACTAATAAAGCTATTTCGATTTTTTGAAAAAATAAAACACGAAACTTCAAAGAGCTATCATTTTTTGCACTGGAGTTTTCAGGTGTGTTGGGTGGTAATATAGTCTACCTGATACAAGTTTTAATTGTATTTCAAAAGAAAAAAAATTCTATTTTTTCTAGAATACAATAAATGCGAGAACAATAGAAAAATAGAATTTTTTGTTTCGAGAACAATAAGAAAAATAGAATTTTTTGTTTCTTGAAATATAAGTACAATTCAGTTTAAAAATTTATGGTAGATAGACTATATTATCATCAAACACACCTCAAAATCGAAATAGCTTTACCAATTTTTATTCTTTCTTTGATTAAAGAAAGTCGCGTGTTTTATTTATTTTTTAAAATCGAAATAGCTTTACTGGCTTTTATTACTTCTTTATTTCTCTTATTGGATTCGAAGGAGTGCAATAAACTTGATAAGGTGAAACAAGAGAAACCTTAAAATCTCAAAAATTACCAAAATGCAAAGGTTTTGAAGCAAAAATATAAAATAATTTTTCTCTCCCGAAAACCAAAAAAATACCAAATAAAATTCAGGGAAAAGAAGTTAGGGTTTTTGAGAAAACATTTTTTTTCAATTTTTCCAAAAATCGAAATAACTTCACCATTTTTTATTATTTTTTAATTTTCTTCTTGGATTCCAAAAGAGTGAGGAAAATGTGACAAACTGGAAGAAGGAAAACCTTAACATCTAAAAAAAATTGCAAAAATGGCAAGGATTTTAAAGTAAAATTTTCAAGAAACTAATTTTTCCCTTAAAATTTAAAAATATTCGTAAAAAATGTAACGTATGTCGCTATTTTAATTTTAAAAAATACGTGTCCCCTTATATTTCACACATTTTATTGGCACGACAATTCTGAACAGGTCACCAGCCGACCTGCATGATTTGAAATGGATTCGGTCAATAAAAAATAATTCTTGTGTGGGCGACATTTGAATTTCCCCGCCTCTTGACATTCATGCACGCTCCCTAAAATACTTTGATATTATATTTGATATACCTAAAATATATATACTGCGACTACTTGATCTGTTTTAAAATTCTATGAATATGATCACCTCTTACTTATTTTCCATACTGAATTCCGCAATTTTGAACCTTTTTGCTCAATTTAACTATTTAAATTTCAAATCCTCATACTGGTAGCACTGTGCCAGGCTGCACGACTTCTCCTGCAAGCAGCGCCGCCACGCGGCAGTACTATAAACTACAGAACCCCTCTTCCCCCCCCCCCAATACACCAAACCATCTCAGTACAGTATACACGGAAACTTCATCCCGCCACGGCCACGTTCCAATGGATTGTTTTTCACCAGCCACAGAAACCACTTGGAAGTGGCGCTCGTGGCCGCTCTCAGGAGTCGTATATCCCTCGACGTCGTGAGTTCGTGTAAAATCCGTTCCGGTGGCGTAGTTTAATTTTGGTCGTGTCGGTTGTGTCCGATGGTGTCTCGAGCTGTCGCGAGCTGACGGGTTAGGTCGTCCGCTCGCTCTATAGATCGAATTACGTCGTTGCAGATCCAGGGCGATCCTGGTCCCGGCAATCGATTCGCTGACTCGATCATCGCCTCCGACGGCGAGTGCCGGTTGATCAGTGACGCCTGCGTGTCTATGCGCGTGTGTTTCGACACCTTTTGCTTCTCGTCGACTCAGCAGAGGCTGGCCGACGAGGAGGACGCTTCGCAGCTGGCAAATTCCAGCTTTCGTCCAGATCAAGGTGGTGCCCTTCCTGGGACCACCGCAGAGGCGATCCTGGCACCCCACCAGCAGCAGACCGTCGCCGCCATGGGCACCCTGAGGGAGCTCCAGGAGCTTCTGCGCGTCAAGGACGAGCGAATTTCAGACCTCGAGGAGCAGCTGCGACGGCGCGATTCGGAGATCCAGGACTTGCGTAGTCATCTTGATAAATTTTTAAGTGTCCTGCCATTTAAATCACCACTCACGCCGACGAAACCCCGCCCTAGGAAGCAGCGGGCGCAGGGCATCTCTGCGGAACCGCCCCTCCAGGTCCTCGCGCCCCTGGTGGTTGTTGACAAGAGCGACAGGTTGGTGCCACGTGACTTTTTTTCCTCCCTTTTCTTATAGCGAGCATGTTATTTTTAGTCTGGAGGCTTTTGCTCTCTCTTTTGTTTTACTCACACTACCTGTTTTCTTATTATTGGTTTTATTGTTATCATTCTCCTCTAACGAGAAGGTGCTGTTTTCTGGCTGAAATATGAAGGAAAAGAAGGGTTTGTCATTTTATATGTTGCTTGTAGACGGATCTTGAAGTTAGGGAAAATTTTGGAGGTTAGGTTCGTTTCACTGAAACTGTATTTCCACGTGACTCCAAAAAAACAAGACATCAAAGACCTTAGGAGAGTCGGAGACTTTTAAATTAAGAGACCACAGTAATAGATAGAATAATGAGGTTTTCATTTTTCATTTTAAAGCTACAAAGTTTGTAATTCGAATGTTTGTAAGTTTGACAGCTTCCAAATTAGCAGAGTTTAAAAGGACACTTTCGACTTTTCAAGTTTTAAAATCAGAAGGCTTTCAGAGTTCAAGGTTTTTAATTTGGATGTTTTTATATTGGGTGACTTTTAAATTCAAATGCTTTTGAATTTGGTTGCTTTTAGAGAGAAAGGCATTTAAATAGTAAATTTTGAATTCCAAGGCTGTCAATTGTGTAAGTTTTCTGGAATGAAAGGCTTCCTGAAAACTAAATTTATGATAGAATTTTGAAGAAATTTAAAGACATGCAGGCCAGTTTAGTTGATTGTCGTTTATGATTTAAATCTTAAATTAAATGACATTATTTTGTCAACTTGGATACAGACTGTTGAATTTCTTTTTCTTTTTTTTTCTTTCCTTCAGACACGCGTATTTTGAGGCATATCCCAAAAGATCAAAAAGTTTCCTCTCTCAGTGAAATCGACATTGGTTTCCGTCGTAAGATACGCGGCCTTTGACTGATTTATTTTTAGAGTGGGTCTTTCTCAAGAAACGTTGGTAGAAGCGATAATAGTTCAGGCACGATACACTCGCTTCGCGAGCACGTGCTTTTTGTTTCTTAGGCAAGGTAGGGTCACGAGGTACTGATTACGATTCTCTAACTACGTCGTTACGTTGAACCGTATCAGTGACCATAACCGCGGTTACCGTAATGCAAGAAGGCTATTAAGCACGTTTTTGCGCATTTATCAAATATCAGCGCATTTGTTTTTAAATAATAATTAACAAGTTCTACTCAATTTAGATTCTAACTTTGCAGAATTGCATTTTTAATCGTGTTGGGATGCAATTTCCAATTTGCAAAATTGCAATTTCCAATTTGCAAAATTGCATTTCCAATTTGCAAAATTGCATTTGCAATTTTTTATCAACTTTTCAAAAAAGTTGTTCCACAAGTTATTTATTTGTTACCAAAGCACTCGAGACCAATTAATTATTCTACCAAGACTAATTAATTATATTACCAATTAATAATAAATATTTTATTCTATCCACTTCCAATTCGAATTTTACATGTCCTTGAACTTCTGAACGTTCAAATAAACGAAATTTTTATTTTATTTCATTTTAAACTCAAATTTGTTTTAAAATATTGGTTTATTAGCAAATAAATTAATATAGTGATAAAAAAGCTCATATGCTTCATGAAGTTTCTAGACAGTATGTGCTTTTTTAATTATTCAAAATTAATTTTAAATCAAATGTCTTAGTTTCATTGATTTGAATCTTTAAAATTGAAACTTGGTTTCATGAATAAAGCATTCTTTCAGATTTACAAATCGTCTGAGTTGTGAGTTTTCAAATTTACAATATGTATTCAGAACTTATACGTTTTCGTTTGTAAAGTATTTGGATGTTTTTAATGTTTCATTCCGAATACGAAATGATTCTAAGAACCTTGGTTTGAATCCAAAAGTATTTTTATCTTAAGAAGAAAATTATTGTTGAAACATCAAGATCAACAAACGTTCTTGAATATTTTTATGGTTAATACCTTCAAAGTAATATGCAAATATGAACTCCATTTCCTGAAAATTGTAATGCTTACAATGAGTACCTTATGCAAATTTTACTATGGCTTTGAGTTTCTTATAGCTCTGAATGTGTTTTACCTACTTATTTTTCTACTTTAATCCAATAATAGAAAATGTTTGACAATCCAAATCAGTTAATTTTCTGATCTCTTTTTTATAAATTTTCTAAATAAATAAATTTTTTAATTTTTAGACATAATTATTTTAAAAGGTATTGTTTAATTTATAAATTAAATTTTTATGTGTTTAAATGTAAATGTGTTTAATTTATAAATTAAACACTAAATAAATTCAAAATAATAATAATAAATAAATTCAGAATAATAATAATAAATAAATTCAGAATAATCATAATAAATAAATTCAGAATAATCATCATAAATAAATTCAGAATAATAATAATAATAATAAATAAATTCAGAATAATAATACAATAAGTAAAAACTTATTAAAATATTATTCTGAAATTTGTATTTAATAAAAAATATTTTTCTGCTTTTGTTTTGCATAAAATATGTTCATTTTGAACATTACATATATTCTAGAAAACCAGAAAATCTAGCTCTTATTTACAAGAATATTGCATGTACAGAAACTACAGTCGGAGGAAAATTTTCTAAATGGAAGTTTGCGACTAAAAGAATACGTAAATATTTTTCCAAGTTGGGTTTTAAAGAAAAGTTTAGAAACTTTTAAATAATTTCAGAAATAATTTTTGGTTTTTGATGCAAACAGGCAAGATAAGATTAAATAAAGAGGAACCTTTAAATAGAAACCTGAGAAAAGATCTATTTTCATTAAAGGAATCCGTTTGTGCCAAAATAATGTAATTCAGATCTGAAATAGAATTTCCCTTGAACTTAGCTTAATTGGATTTCCTTGACCAGAAGTTGATTTTGTAATCCACTAATTAATCATTAACTTTTTTAGTAGCAATAAAATAGTCAGAATATTATTTATAGTAAATTTATTATGTTTTGAGCTTCATAATAAAATATAAAATTAAAGACATCTGTTTTGAAAATTGCAAAATAATTCTAGAATTAAAAATTAGTATTAAACATCTTCTTAACTATAATTTAGTCATTAAGATTGCATGATTTATTTGAAATCTGCAACTTTCTGTAGAAAAATAAACATTCTTGAAAACAGACAAGAGATATTAAGTGAAAGTTCAGTTTTATCCGATCTAATCAAGGTATAGGAAAATGTCAAGTGGTATCAGCAGAGTCAATCAGCAATAAAAAACCGAGATATTCTTGGAAGTGCAATTTTGTTTAATATGGTGTTTAAAGAAAAATATGTACGAATATGGTAGTGGCATACATAAAATAATGAGAATCTTGAATCTTGGCACATAAAAATAAATGATGATTGATTCAATTTTGTAATTTTACTTAAATCTCTCAATTATGGAAAATTATAGGACAGACAATATTTTAAATTGTACTGCCATAAATAATTATGCAACGACGTTATTAAAATAAAAAACAAATTATTGTAATAGTTTTCAATAATAATCTTTATTGCAAAAAATTACATTATATCTCTCGCACTTTTCGTTGATATTCGTCATCGCCTTTTTTTTCTCCTCGCAATTAACGATTAATTAGAGCTGTAGTTCAAATGCCAAGGAACTTGTTTCATTCCCCACAGTGTTTTTCCCCTTCATCTCAGTGTCCTCTCATTTTATTTTATTTATATATTGTTTTTTTATTTTTCTTCTCTTATCATTTGTCGGCATTCAGACAAACTTGCCTGGCTGGGTCACAAAAAACCTGAGGTCAATGAGGAAAGGACAACCCATTTGAGAATGTGGATATTTATTTTTTGCTATGACTCTCCCTGAATATATCAAATCGTTTCTCACTAACCTAACCCAAAATTTACATCTTATTAACAGAAATTAATGAATTTCATGTTTTATTTATATAATTCCAACACTAATGAATTGCTGCACTAATTAATTACTGCAGAAAATTATATTAAACTAACGATGTAGTTGCGGTCTCGGTTTAGTGATGCACGATAAGACGGGAATCTATTGCAAATAGTTTTTTCTCGTTCCCTGTCAAAATTATTGTGCTGTCAATTACTTTTATCGGTTCATTTTATTCCAGAAAAGCGAGCGACTTAGGTGAAAACCAAACCCCCCCCCCCTCCCCATTTGAAAACCTGAAAAATCATCTTGTTTTTTCCTTTAGTTTGAATTTGACTGATTCAAAAACATGAAATTTTAAAACATGGATCATTCCTTTCCTTTAAGGGCAAATCAAAAATTTTAAAAAGGATATTAAAGGGCAAGAATTGTACTTTACGAGAAGATATGAGAATGACAACTCGTTAAAGACCATTTTAAGTTGGTCCCTATAAGGAATAATTAAAATAACACAATTCAGGGGCTAAGTTCAAATGATTGTTACCGAGTTGTCATTCTATGTCTTCAAGACATTGCTTGATTTTCAAAAAATAATTCTGATGTTTTGGAGCAATTTTTTGCAAGTTTTTTAATCTTTTGAGCAACAAGGTTCCAACTCCAAAGTTAATCATTTATTACGGTGGAGTTTTAGCTATTTGAAGGAAGATTTTTAAACTTTAAAAAAATTTAAAACGTTTTTTAAATATTCTTTACATAAAAAGGTAAAAATTATTTAAAAACGTTTAGAATAATTATATTTAAGTTCATTTTTATTGTGTCATATACTTTCAAGTGAAACATTTTCGAAATTAGCTTCTAATATTTGCTCGATGAGACGAGAGTTTCGTTTCATTGAGACAAAAATGAGTTGACAGTTCAGTTGTCGAACCGATAATACAGTACTGCTCGCTCATTTCTCGAATCGTGTCGGTCGAATGCGCATCACTATCTTAGTTGCGGTATTGAATAATTCAAATTCACTTTCCGCAAATGTAAATTTTAAGTTTTCCTTGAAAGTTTTTAATCTGAGCCTTACATTACAGTAATCTAAATTTGTTTGCGAAATATTATTCTAATTGGACAATGGTCATATTATATTATAATATTATATTATATTATAAACTAGCGAAATTTGGCTATTTTCCACCTTAGAAACTTTCTCATTAGAAAACTATCTATATAGATAGAAAACTAACTATATTAGAAAACTCATTAGAAAACTAATTGTCTCACTTCTAAATCTCCAAATTTTAAAGCCTTTAAATACAAACATTTTTAACTTTGTAGTTTGGAGGCCTTCAGGTTTAAATTTTCTCTCCTTTTCTTCGTCAATTTTTAGGCAAAAAGCGTTGTGCTCCCGGTTTAAAAAAAAAATCTGTTTAATTATAAGTATAAAGAAAGAAGAAAGAAATCTTCTTACAATTAGTGGTTTTTTGGCAAGGCAATTTATACGATTTATGCAGAAATTGAGTGACCCCCTATTTCCCTTGTTAAATTCATTATAAAGTGGTGATTCATGAAAATGAATAGTACGGTACCAAAATACTTTGAAAAAATAATTCTTTTTTTAGAAATGACTGTGTTTTATGTATGCTCAGCAATCTATGCGTCGAGACACGAATGAATTCACACAATGCATTTGGATGTGTGCATTAATACGTACGAGGATCGTCGAAGGGATTTAAATTCCACACTCGAAGTCGGGCGTTCATTGCCGACCGAATAACATAACTCCCTCGATGATCACACTACTATCTTGGCACGTAGTATGTTGATAGTTGATACATAAGGAGCATTCCATGTCAAACATGCCACTTGAATTTGAAAAATTCCTTCTCGATCAAAAGTTTATAATTTCTATCGCGATTTCCAATCACATCCAGATTCAGGCTCTTAGAACACTGTAAAAAATCCGTCGTAAATGTATCTTTATGTCCACTAATTCACGTGGTAATATTTTTTTAGTGTAAAATTCCAACGCTAATCACTGCAATTTGACGCTAAAAGTGTAATATTACACTGTAAAAAATCCGTTGTAAATGTAATATTACACTTTTAGTGTAAAATTCCAACGTTAATCACTGCAATTTTACACTAAAAGTGTAATATTACCACGTGAATCAGTGAACATAAAGATACATTTACAACGAATTTTTTACAGTGTATTTTCGCTCAGGTCAGGGTTGTCATATGTACTTGAGGTTTTCAACGTTTAAATGAACAAATTAATTGTTTATGAACAATGAACAATTTCATTGTTTGAGTTTAAAACTCAAACTCATCTTACAATATATTTCCTGTTTACAAAGAAAATAAAGCATTATAAACCAATATTTTAGGATAAAAAAGTATTTAAAAAAATGAAACAATCGTTAATTTGAACGTTCAGAACTTCAAGCACATGTTGTCATGCTTTAAATTGTAAAATCACTTACTTTATACTCCTGTAGAAATTCTAGATATCTCAAGAAATGTTAGGAATTTTCTGGAAAAGTCTGGAAACAATGATAAGGTAGTTTTATCTTTAATTTTTAGTTTGAAAAAGGAAATTTTATAGAGTTGTAATGAATTTAATTATCTTATCTCTTAATCAGTTATTAATTAATTAGTTATCTTATCTCTTTAAATCCATAGATTGCAACTAATTATTAACTAATTTTCAGTTAACCTTGACTCAATTCATTCAAATTTAAAATCTATCCCAATTTGTGTTCTTTTTCTATTTTCGTTTTCTTCTAATCAATTATTCTATTTTCCGATGAAAAATGTTTGGTTTCTTTAACATTTTTTTTTACATTTTTTACATTTGTTTTTACATTTTTTCCAACTTTTCCATGAATTCAATTGTGGCAGAATGATCCGATTTATGTTGACTTAGGGTTTGCGTGGGAGTGGGTATCCATAATAATCCATATGCACATAAACCATAAGGTTTCAGTGTCGTGAATTTTACACTTGGTGGGATCTCACTCGAAACAAGTTTTTTTTTCAATCGACTCAAGGCGAACCCCAAGATTTTATCGCGTATTCGAAATCCAGGGAACGGGGAAAGGAGATGTGGGTGGCTTTGAGGGAGGATTAATAATTATTTTGATTATAAACATTATTTCATACCCTAATTAATATATTTACACCCATAGAAGAGTTTCTTTGTTTACAAATGATTCTTTAGAATCAAAAAAATCATTGCTTACGGTTAAAGAAACCATTTCTTTAATTCAAAATTTTTTTTTTGATTTAAAGAAATTTTTTTGATTCAAAGGCATTTTTTGACTTAAGGAAACTTTTTTTTGAATGAACGAATCGTTCATTTGTATAAAAAAATTTTTCTCTAAATAAAAGAAATATTTCTTTGAATAAAACAAACGCTTTTTTCTGGGTGCAATAAATTAGTATTGTATTCTAAATTATAATTATATTTTTTTAACGACGAAGAACCGTTCATGATCGAAAAATGAATTTTCTAAACAGTACTAAAGTCTGGGGCTTAATGTCTCTGTATTAAATATTTGCAAATAATTATAATTTTTTATTGGCTTAAAATGATTGGCAGCTAATTCCAAAGTATCAAAATGATTTCTCCCCAATTTAATTTGTTTAAACACTTTTTATCTTTTTATTCCAGATAATCCCACGTGGAAAAATTCCACGGGAAGCGTTCTACGCTCTACGGAACCTGCATGTGGAAATTCTACAAAAATTTCCATATCAAAATGGAAACTAGAAATTCGATACGGTAGAGAGGGGCTATTATGTACAATTTTCACGTATTTTTTGACGTTTTTTTTTAACTTAACGCTCAAGAAAAAATTTTTTTTCTGCTTTTTCATTTTACAGACAGAGGACTCAATTCAGAAGAGAAATCAATAATTTTTAGATTTTTAAATAATTTTCTACTTACTATTATTTTTTTATGTTTTGAATAAATAAAACAATGTTTGAATACTTAACTTCTATTTAGAATTATTACTTAACTATTCAAGAAAACTTTCTGATCATAAAGTATGAAAAAAAAGTTTAATTAAGAAATTCAGATTAGTTTGAGAGTTAACAAAAAGAAAAAAAGAAAACAATTAAACATCAACATTAATATTAACGAAATATATTTTTAGAAGGATCTATAATTGTTCTATAAAAGAACATCTTAGAAGATGTTCTATAAAAAAGCATACATCTAAGATTTTAAGGTCATATCTAACCATTTAATTTACTGGCCACTCACAACTGAGCAATTTAACTGATCTATAATCTATCTTGGAAGCAAAAAAATTAGCTCTACATTAAAAAATAGACTCGATTTTGTCATCGATTGAGCCTCAAAATCGAAAATAATAGAAACTAAAAAGTGAGGTTTGGTTTCTGACAGGTATCCTCATATTTTATACAGTTAAATTTTGAAAACTATCAATTATTTCAACTTAGCTTTCTAAAAAAGAAATAATTAAAAAAGAAACTAATATCCGACTGCACCAAACTGAAAAATTAGCAAATATCATAACTTGCTGAACGTGCCGAATTTTACCGCCGATCTTCGAATTTTCATATAATATCACCTTTCAACTAATTAACGAAAGCACAAACTCTTGATTTTTAGCCCCATTATCATTTTGAAAAATATATTTAAAGTGAGTTGTACATATTAGCCCCACCATGCGCGAATAGCCCCACTCTAGGGTACAGAAATTTTTCGTGGAATTTCCGTAGAACGCTTTCCGTAGTATTTTTCCACGTGGGATAGTAGATTTGACGCTAAAAACTACCAAAAAAAGTATCATCCTTCGAATATACACGGAATTAAGTCACCGCTTTCTCACCTTAAAATATTTTTGTATGATTCCTGCTTGAGTGAGTGAGATAAAACTTTTTTATATTTTTTTTTTCTGGTCAAATGCGAATTTTCTGTTAAAAGGCGTCTGGTCTTGGAGTGTTAGGTTACTTTTAGGAAATTTTTAAAATTATTGCTGTGGAAAAGGGGTAAATTCCTGAAAGTTTAGAGTGATGATAATTTTGTGGCTCATTTTTTTCCACGAATGAAAGTATTTTCCGTTTTGATAAATTTTTCCAGGTAGAAAAATTCTATAGAAGTTGTGCAGAATGCATTCTACACAACCTCACAATCCTCAGAATCCTCACAAGAATTCAACAATGCAGAAATTCTACACTAACGACGGATAGTATCGGACCACCTGGTTTTTTGTTAGTTTATATAAAATCTCCTAATATTGGCAATACATACTTAAAATTTTTGTACTTAAAGTATCACGAAAGACATCAAAGTGAAGTATTTTTGTAAATTTTTGAGGGAAATATTGTGATAAAAGTCAAAATATCAAATTTTTTAATTTATGAATAATTCCTAAAATAATTGACTTTTTTTATGTTCTTGCGCTCATGTTAAACGTAAATTTACGCAGAATATAAACAAGGTATCAATAAAAGTATATTGATTTTTCCCTAGATTCTGCCGAAGTCTAAACTTAGAAAAAAAGTCGTAATAATTGAAAAAATTCTTATAGTAAAGAAAATGATTTTAAAAATACATAAAAGTAATAACCCACAAGAATTTATTAAATTTTCTTTAAAAAATAGAATATCTTGAAGACTTCTGAAGCTTAGTGGTCAGAGTAACTGACCGGCAATCGGGAAACCTGGGTTCGATTCTCAGCGGAGCGAGTCAGGATCTTTTTTGACAGAATTTTAATTTATTTAAATAGAATATCATTATTTTTATAATTTTTTATAAATAATTTTGCAAGTTTGAATTTTCACGACTTTTTTGTTCTAAGTTTAGACTTTGGCAGAATCTAGGGAAAAATTAGTATAATTTTTTTGGTACGTTGTTTATGTTCTACGTAAATTTACCTTTAAAATGAGTGCAAGAACATATACAAATGTCAATTATTTCGAGAGTTATTCATAATTTAAGAAAAGTTTGAAATTTTGATTTCACAATATCTTCCACAAAAATTAACAAAACCAATTTTGATTTCACAATATCTCCCACAAAAATTAACAGAACCAATTCATCTTGCGATCATTTTATGCATCATTTTGATGTCTTTTATATTACTTTGAGGAAAAAAATTTAATGTGTTTCTTGCCAATATAAGGAGATTTTATGCAACTAACAAAAAACAGGTAGTCCGATACTATCCGTCGGTAGTGTATATAAAATTCTACAGAAAATGTACTAAAATTCTTGTAGAATTCTTGTGAAGTCTATATAGAAATTCTTGTAAAATTCTTGTGAAGCCTCTATAGAAATTTGAGTAGAATTCTTGTGAGGATTCTATAGAATGCATTCTACAGAAATTCTATAGAATTTTTCCACCTGGGTTTTGTCTTGAAAAACCCGTAAAGAAGTTTTGTTGCTTCAGAAACATGGCAAACTGTAGTTACCTGTGTTTGAATGAGACAATTGCTTTTCTAAGTGTTGATATAATTAAGCAAAATCGGAGGAATTTTAAACTGCGGAAAGTTCGCGACTTTTTCTTTCGTTTTAGTTGAAAACGCGTCAATTGACGTCGTCGCGACGCGCACCGTTGAAGAACCAGTGATCGCTTTCATTAAATCAGGCTGTGCACTCTAGTATTTGAGAGGATGCAACAAGAGATGGTCAAAGGCCGCTGTGCAATGGCCTGCGTAAAGATCCAGGGGTCTGCGTCTCCCAAGGGGATCGAACGATTACGAACAGATTTACTCTAGAGAAATAATTTAGCCGATTCATTGTCGAGTGGTTCTTCTCAATACGACTGCACGCAGGAATGCACCCTAGCGAGCGAAAAATGCTGACAATAAGTAGAACATCTCTTCACGCTTTAAAAACATCTATTTTTATGGAGATTTTTATCTTGAGGAATTTCAATTTTCATATAATTTTTTACTGGATTCAAAATTTATTTTTTCGGACAATTTTTCTTATTGCAGAAAACAATTTATGGTAAATGGTACATTGATAGTGAATCTATTAAAGATAAACAATTTATTTGCATATTTAAATCCCTATCTCAATATTATTACATACAAAACATTGCAACACGGATAAATTTGCATCTTGAGAAAATCAATCTCTTATATTCTGATAACAAATAATTGATTTACTTAACAATTTTATCTAATCCAAATATTAACGTCCAATCAAATATTGTTATAGATTTGTAATATTTATTTTCAAGTAAATTGTAAATCCAATTTTGAATGTAAAAAGAATAACGGTTGGAGAAAAAATAGGACAAAGAAAGTTATAGAGTTTATGTAACTATAATTTATAATTCTCGCTAATAAAATTTTGCATCGGCTTCTTTTTCTCAGCCTCTTATTAAACGATTTTCTTGTTTGAAGAAATTATCGGTTGAAAAAATGTACCACTTTCCGTTCTCGTTATCACAAAGCGGCGCCAAGTTTAAAGTTTGAAGACAAGTATCCGAGGCACTTTGAAAGTCATCGTAAAGTCAAGAATATTGAAGTTTACTGATGCACAGTGTAAAAAACTTTACAAGTAACGATCGACGCCAGTTTCGCATACAAAACTCATAAAAATGCAGTACGAAATAACGCATCTGCAAGCGGTGCGGGTCCTCGTCAAGGTCAGTGATTTATGTCGAAATCTGGAATTTTACGAACGTCAATTATTCGAGGTCAGTGTTTTCCCAGTTTAACGGATCGACCCACATCGTTTTTGTTCTGGAGAGAATGCGAGGAATTTCGAATATGTGCCAAGCAACGATGACTAATTTAAAGAATGATTGTTTTCCAAAACAATTTGCCTCTTCTGTAGGTCAGGATTTATGATAGTATAGTAAATCTGTCATTTTTGTGGGAAAAAAATGACCGAAGCTATTTTATTTCATAAATCGTTAATGGGGCATGTGAATAGTACGAAACAAAGTTTTCGGGACTCCCCTCCCCCCTGGTGGTTTTAAAAACAGTCAAAAAGTTTTTGGATTTGATTTTCCGTGAGAACGGTAGGTTGTACAGAAAAATTCTTTGAAAAAAAATTGTAGAGGACTCTATTATCTACAAATTATCTCATGTAGTCGCTGCACTACAACCAAAAATGCACAAAATAGAGGGCGCTAAAGTTACCAAAAATCAGTTTTTGCTCTTTTTCAACCCGGAAAAAAATATTTTGACGGTCGAAAGGAATGAAAAATTGTAGAGCAAGAAAAAACCTTTAAAAGAAATACGAAAGTTTTTTTCTTGCGATACACCGTTTTTGAGATACGGTGCTTGGAATTTCTAATATCAGGCTGTATTCTTGAGAATTACAGTAAATTTGTCCTTTTTTTTTGTGAAAAAATACCCGCAGCTAGTTTATTTCATAAATCGTTACCAGGGTATTTGAATAACCTAAAATAAGAAAGTGGGGGGGGGGGGGGGGGGGGGGGGGGGGGGGGGGG
>JBAGKK010038761.1:0-10620 GCA_037177015.1 Euceroptres primus | reverse complement strand
AATTTGTAATATCCCATTGAGGGTCGCGCCCGTCGGTTCTGTTTGTACTTGCCTAACTACGTATTCTAAAACTAGATATATATATTCAAACTCTTATATTTCTTCCTCCTGGTGTTTATGTAACTGTAAGTCTAGGTTTGACCTCGAAAAGTGAGTGAAATATTCTTTCCTAATTCGTACCGAAAGGAACTACATTCTAAATTACAAATCCTCCAAGGCTCTTTCTTATTAGTTCCCCAAATAGGCTAGTTACTTGACTTCATTGAACAATCACCTGGAATATAAAACATTCTCGTAAAATAACTCTAGAGCTGAATTTCAGAGTTTTAAAAGGTTCGGAATTCCAGAGACTTTTTTTTTTACAACCTGTGAGTTGAAAGGTCAGAGAAATGGTGAAATGTTACATAAATTTTTAATAAACTGAGTAAATTTAATTTAACTTTATCAGCTCACAAGGTTTCTTGTCTGACTATATCGTGGCTATACTACTGAATGTGAGTAAAATTCAAGGTTGCTGGATTCAGATGATGAAAAGTTGTAAAATTGTATTTCGAGAAAAATTTCTAATTAAAGATTAAATCAATTATTTTTAAACAACTCAATTTTGTTTTATTTGAAGCCAACCTTTCATGATAATTGCAGTTCAATTCTTCAGGGCGATTTTACTGGAGATGAAATATAAAGAGAACTTTTACTAAGCTTTGTTAATTTCTAATTTTGAAGTTTAAATGTTTACTTAATTATTTATTCCCTTACATTTTTTTGAATTATTCTCTTAAAAAGGTCCACAAGGGAATGAAGAGGTTCTGAAGGTCGCTTTCGTCTTATTTTCTCTTTCTTTGTCGTCGTTTTAGAAAGTTGTTTATGTTTGTCAAACTTGTTCAAATTTGACTGTTTTTTTTCAAAAGAACTTTTTTAAGGTTCTTGAGACTTTCCTTAAGGTATTCAATGGAGGTGTGCAGTTCGTCAGTTCGAATTTTCAATGCAAATTGGTACCTTTTCGGCCACGTTTAGAACATTAAATTTCAAGAAATTGAGTTTAATTTAAGATTAAATTGAAGCTTCTAAGCTCTCTTTGAATGCAAGATTTCTCGAAATCGAAATTATTCAGTTGTGTTTGAAATTAAATCCATCTGAAATGCAATGCGAATTTGAAAAACTTGAATGGAACATTCGAATCGACGATTCGAATTTTTCAAATTCGAATTGCATTTTAAGTGGATTTACTTTCAAACACAACTGAATAATTTCGATCTCGAGAAATCTTGCGTTCGAAGAGAGCTTAGAAGCTTAAATTTAAATAAAACTCCATTTCGAAAAATTTAATGTTCTAAACGTGACCGAAAAGGTACCAATTTGCATTGAAAATTTGAACTGACGAACTGCACACCTCTAGTATTTAAGGTTTCTGTTTATTAATTTTATTTATTTAAAGACTGGATTAATTTCAAGAAAATATGTTTCATCAAATTCCAAGATTCGAGTATGAAAATACATAGCTTGAACAACAAGTGGAATTCCAGAGTCAATCATTTTAGCAAAAAGTGAATTTTCAATGTCCTATCTTGATTCAGGTGAGAAAACAATACGTCTTGATATTCGTATAAAAACGAAGCCAAAGACTTAGGTAGTTTGATGAAATTCGATAATGGAAAACCCTTGTATGAAACAGTTTGAATCTTGTGCCCCGTATAGCTTCTCGTCAAGCGTATTTAAACGCAATGTCGAATCCAGAAGTTGATTACGTTCAATGTTTCGCATATGACGTATGCATGGAAAATTCTCGCGCTCGCGAGGTACCATTAAACTGGCGTAAATACGTGTAAAGCTGCTGGGAAGTCAGGGCCAAATTCGCGCTGATGCTCCTTCACCATCGTAATAAATATGTAAACAAGTTGACTCCTCGCTGCAATGGGTAGTACGTATGCAAATGAATCTCGCTATAAAGTCGCGAGCATGCTGAATCTGAATCTCTTGATATGTTATAAATAAATGTATGTTAAGCAAAAACCTTTACCAAGCCTAACGAATATGTAAATAAATTCTAGCGCGGTGTATTCAAACTAGAGACTTACTCGTAAAAGTTTCACCAGGCAAGTCGAAAAGGCAGAAAAGAGTAGGAAGAGTCAGGGATGAGGGATGAGAATAGACCGAGATATTGGTAAGGATGCCAGATTAACTCCAGTGCGCCCTTTTTATAAGCAGATTTGAAAAGTACCTATTTCCTATATATACTTGATTGATCGAGTGGAAATTCGCTAGCAAGAAATCTGCTTCGTGCGTGGAAAAGGCCTCCTGAGCTTAAATTTCCATATTCCCGCAACAGATACAACGAAAAATCTTTTACGACTCGAATGGAATCTGATAGACTTTTTATTTTCCTTTTACGACCGTTGTTTATCGTTTGTTGCATCCGTTTTATCTCCTCGAGGTTTCTTTTGAGATTATTTTCCTCGAGGCTGATCAATACTAAGCTATGGAATAAGAAATTGGCTAATGGATTCTTGGAATTCTCGTACCAGTAATTCTTTGAAATACCAAATACACTCATCTCTCGTAACAGTGCCGGCCTCGAGTCTAGTCGATACAGTAGCGTGCACTATTAAAATCCAGTTTGAACCGGATTTAAAGCGACGAGCGAGCACTCTTATGTCAACACTCAGGACCGCATATATAGTCTTGAAAAACTCTTACATGAGAAATGTTTTTGACCACGTATCCCCCCCCCCCCAATGTAAGAGAGCATAGAAAAATCGTTGACCCTCCCACCTAAAGGAGTTTGCGTAATTTATGCACGGTCCCATATCTATTTATTTTTAAAAATTGTTTAAAGCTGCGTTAAAAAGTGTCGATTTAATGATTTAATCTCGAATTTAACCCACTCAAGTTGTTTCTTCCAAGGATAATGCTGACTGTAATTTCAGGATAATTTTGATCCCCAAGATATTACAGAGCTGGTAAAAAATGTAGATAACAATCACCAACGACCCTAATTTAGATCTTCCCGTTCGTAATTTGCACTTAACACATGAAATGCTTAAGATGAGGTGAAATTATAACCTATGATTAACCAGATCCTCCGAAGGAGTGACTCCAATTAGACAGACTCCCTCATCTCGGCTTAGTTCCTTTTCTCGTTATTAGTTAAAATATAGGTCCGGGAACAATCTTAAGATTTTACTCTAGTCTCGCTCTACGTGTTTTACAGATAATATTAGCCCCGGATGTTTCCTCGCTGATCTTTTTGCTGGTAGTTTTCCGTTCGCCAGACCGATATAAGTGGCCGGAGCACCGGATTAAGCGAAGGCTAGGTCGGTAATGGGCAACATTTGCTCGTCCGTGTTGCCTCCAGATCGTTGCTACCCTGCGTTTTCTCGCGCGGAAAGATAATTGCATTGTATTATCGTATCGTCTTGGCACAATGTTGGCACTCTCTGACTCCAGGGCCGGATATAGTACACCTATGTCTTCGGTGCTGACGTAATAAGGAGAATGTCGTGGCCTGCACAACTTTACTCCTTGACTCCTGCTCGTAAAACTTTACCAGGTTGCTCTAAACGAATTTCCACATTGAAACCTGTCTCGCTCTGATCTTACAGCTTGCAGACCACTCTCATCTTCTGTAACGGCCTTTCCTAATGTCGCAAAAGGCGAGGATCGCAAAGAAACTAGGACGTTGGAGCTTCTTGTAGAATACAGAAGAAAGAGGAGTCGGGCTGACTTTCTTTGAAAATTGAACCTTGATGTGATAAAGAAATTTATTGAATTCTAGAGGTGGCAAAAATTCACTGAAAATGATCCCATTATAACTTGAGATCAAAAGGCATAATTTATTTGCAGACTTCCAATTCAACTTTACAATTTAATTAAAAAATTTATCAAATGATCTGTATACTTATCGCACAGAAGAAACTAAGGATAACGTTTGTTGCAGATAATTTTTTAGAGGAATACATTTTTACTCAAACTTCACATCTTTCAAAATTCGTGAGTCCTCATGGAAAAACAAAAGTAATTTTAACCGATATTTGGGTAAAATTTGTCCTGTGAAATTATTTTTTAGATAATTTCCCGGAATCGAGGTAAACTTTATCCTGTGAAGTTATTTTTTAGATAATTTTTACCGGAATCGAGGTTAACTTTATTCTTGATTTTTATGTGATCCGGTTGACAATATTTTGAATAAACCGTTAAATAGTTTTTACACTGTTAGAAATTTCCATGGTAATTTTCAGAGACACGTGACTGAAGTTTTATGCAGTTACCGTATTAGAAATTTCAATTATAGTTTCGTGAATTTCAGTTACAATTTGGTAAATTTAGAAAAAATTTAGGACAATTCAGTTACAAGTAACTAAATATTCCGTTAAAATAACGTAATTTTATGAAGGCCGAGGATATTATTACAGAATTTTCCGTACAACTTGTGTACATCACAAAGGGGGAACAAGCTATTGTTACGGAAAATTCCGTAACAATAGCCTCGACCCATGCTATGTTGTGTGCTAGTTGTACGGAAATTTCAGTAATACTAGACACTGCCTTTTACGAAACTTGTAACTGAAAATTCTGAAACTTGTAACTTAAAATTACGAAACTTTAACAAAAAAAATTTACGTACAGGGTAACTGGAGTTTTATGAAGTTACATCTAACTGAAAATTCAGTCGCTGTTTCATAAATTTAAGATACATTTTCATAAATTTCAGTTACAATTTAGTAAATTTCAGTTACCGTAACTGAAATTTAAGAAAAAAATCATGAAAATTCAGTTACAGTCTAGCAATTTTCAGATACGGTTTCTGAAAAGCGTCTTTTTCATAAAAATTTCTGTAACCTACACAATAAGTCGTGAGATATTATTTTAATCTGTAGCAATATTATTTTGATCTGAAGCGGGTCATTCGTTCTATTTTCGCAGTCTTTTGTTTTTCGATTTCTCATTTTTCTGCAGATTAAAATAATACCTTGGGATTTTCTGTGTACGTAACCTAAAACTTTCGGAAATTCACGAACATTTATAACAGTGTAACCTTCAACTTTAAATCTCCTATTATATGAAAGATACGAATTGGAAAATCTTCGAGTTCAAGTGTATCTATATCATCAAACTTGAAAATTTTTTAATTTAAAAATATCAAAATTTCTAAAGTCTCATTGACTTTATACTCTCCTTTCATTGGCGATTCCAAAATCAGTTTACAATTCATCGATACTTTACATATAAAACTTTACGAAAGTCAAAAAAATTTTCAAAAGTAGTATATTTAGCCCCAATTTGTTTAATTCAAAGTATTTGTCAGGTGCAAAAATAGAGAGAAAAAAGTCGTTTTAATCGTGCAATAAATTACCTACTTAGATCCCAAAATGGTTATTCTTAATGCTTACATTTTTCAGCTTGTTAAATCAGTATTCAAGGTTTATTACAGATTCTTTCTCCGAAATTGTAGTATGACTCGTTGCCAAAATCAAGATATATCGATATAACCATTTTAGGTATGTGCGCTTCGACCAATTAATCGAAAAAATTCAACTAAAATTACTAAAACGACGAAATTTACTAAAACGGCGAAAAGGATTGATAAGTTAATCAACGAAACAAACGAAGACTGCCTTAAAACGATAAAAAGAATCGACTTCAATGAAAATTGATTTATCTTTTAAAAATATGGCTTTTATTGGATTTTATTAAAATCTTCCAGTCTAGACAATCCATTCTATTAATAAATATTCATTTCCTAACGGTTTGCTTTTAGAACTATGCATAATGCATTAAAAACAGGATATATTTGAACTCTGCAAATTGCATTTTACATTACGCTTTATTTTACATTCTCATCACTACGAGAAGGTATTAGTTTTTAACGATATAAATGTGACTGTCATCATGAATGATAAATATCAAAAAAAGAAGGTCTCATCACTGTCAATCAAGAATCATAATTTTAACGACTGCCCATCAGTGTCGGTCATACGTTGCCTCTTTAGATTCTGCACCCTTTTTTTTTATTGCACGTTGTTATTCTGGCACGTGGGGAAGTCCGGAAAGGCCTGAGGTGTCGAGCTGGCGTTGATTGTCACAGATTGACAATCTACAATGCCGTCGACGTAAAAAAGGTTTCCGCATGCCCAAAAATACCTTTCGATGTCGCATGGGAAATTGACAGATCAGACGACTACTGGCATCACAGAAACGGCTCATCCCTTTTATTTTCTTTTGCTCTCCAACCGAGTTTACCTCCAACCACGATTTAGAGACAAATGTCAATCCTAATAAAAGTGCATTTAACTGGCAAACATTTTTACCCTGAAGCAATAGCTTTTGCTTTCCTAGACAGTGTTTTGTTCACAATTCTGAACATGAAACAAGTGGTAGGTTTTCAACTCTCTCAAAAAACTTGAACTGAAATTACAAGCTTACTATTATTTTTTGTAAGAAGTACCTGTCTGACTGTGATGGGCATTGACCGTTAATTCCCAGATTTATCAAGTATTTACCGGTAAAACGTGAATTGTGTACTCCAAACATGAAATAAAGTTGTTAAAAAAGAAATGTATAACCTTTATTGCATGGCCATAAGTGATATTTACTATTTGGTAAATTGTTTTCGCAACGAAGAAAAACGAACGGATTCATATTTGTAAATTGCATGTTAAAATAATAGAAGAATCTTTTAGTAATTGTTCATGGATGTTGACAGCGGTACAGATTTTATGTTGTAAAATAAGATAAATTTGATAATTTGTAATTATTTTAAAAGGTCATTAGAACCCTTATTCGCATAAGATGTCCTTAAGGATAGAAATAATTTGTACATGACGAAAAAGTGTAATGAAAGGATGTGAAATGTAAAGTGAGAAATCGATAGTGCTTATCTGGTTTTAATAATTTATCACGTGGATTAAAAAGAAGATTGATTCCTTTTTTAGGCTCTCTCTTTTCCCTTTTTCATTTGGCCATCAATTAAAGTCTATTAATTGTATCAGTGCTTCATCAGTTTTTGTAAAAGAGTAATTAACGCTTCAGTGAAGTACCTAACTTCTTCTAACGAGTTGTCTATTCAAACCAATCAGCACTCGTGAACGCTTCTCTTTCATCGGCAGAGTTTCCGACATAACCTCGCACCTTGCCCGCGTATCGTTCGAATGATCCCGCGAAACAGATTTTCCAAGCGTGAACACAAAGGGCCGCCTGTTCTGACAAGAGCATAATACATACGCACGTGCGTACGTACAGTGAAACGACTCAAACGGATTGTGAACTATGTGCTGCTCACTCGTTGTATGCTTCAGCACTGAAAAAAAATGGGGGAACAAAACGTTCGTCAAAGTGACGAAACAGTAAAAGTACTTTGTCAAAGGAATTCTTCGAGAGACTGAGTAATTCGATGTTATCAACGAGGTTTCATTTAAAAACTCAAGTGTACTTTTTCACTTCATAATAGTATCGTTTGGTCAAAAGGATCTTTTAAATTTTGCATGTTTTAAATCCTACATGAAAAATTTCCAAAGATAGAGTATGAATGCGATTTTTATGACAAAAAGGTTTTAAGTTCTCATTTTTCAAATAGGTTGTACACAAATTCAAGTATTTACTCTTTGGCGGCAAAAAAGTGGCATTGAATCAAGAAAATTTTGTCTCAAACATAGAAAAGATATTTGAGACAATATTCTAATAGTGCTTAAAAAAAAAGAAATTTCTACAACTATGGAAATCTTGAGCAAAACTGTATAATATAGTTACTGTTTATAAACTGAAAAAAGTATTCTAATTTTAAGAATATGTAAGAATATTCTTAATTTTAAGAATATATAAGAATATGCTTAATTTTAAGAATATGTAAGAATATGCTTAAAATAAGAATATTTTTTTCAGTGTATTTATTTCTTATCTATTTTAGAGCGATAAATAATGTACTTCATTTTTTATGTTCCTATATCTGTCTTTAATGAACCAAAAATTAGATTTTAGGAAATTGTTATTTTGTGCGGACCTTTTTGCATAAAGTTTGTTCTTTACACAATTTGGTTTGTAAGAAGTGGAATTTGTTTTATCTGCGTACAAATTTATTAAGTAAATTTTATTAAACATTAAACGCTTAAGTTAACCCATTTCCGCCGGCTGTAACATATATGTAACGGTTGCCTCAACCGTTACATATATGTTATAGCCGGCGGAAATGGGTAAGCAATTCGACAGAATTAACGTGCAAGAAAGAAGAAGAAAATGAGAAGAACAAATCAAGAAATCGTTTATTGTTATATTTTCTTATCGTTCCTCTTTTTTGTGTTTCAGGTAAGAGAGATAATTCCTTTGAGTCTTCCCTATGTCCATCAACTATACCATTTTCTCTATTTGTGAGTACAGAATTGAAATTTTATATGTAATAGCTTTTTCAATAATGGGCGAGAATAATTATTGAATTTTAATAATTGATGTTTATTTAGAAATTTTCTCGTGAAAGAAATTTTGTTTGGCGACTTTAGAGGCGAAATACACATATTACACTCATCGCTGGAAATGAGGCCGCTGTAAATAAGGCCGGCTTCATGGTCGTTCACGCTGCACTGATTCTTCCCCCCCCCCCTGAACGTCTCTTGACGGGCGACACTGAAGGCCGTCGCTCGAACAGTCAGGGCCGCCAGAAGTTGTTTACATCGCGACTCTCTGCGCATTTACTTTTGTACGTTCAGAAACTATATCCGCGGTCCTGAATGTTGACATAAGAATGCTCGCTCGTCGCTTCAAATCCGGTTCAAACTGGATTTTAATAACATTGACTTTAAGGCCGTCTCCCTCCGAGCCCGGCCTTATTTCAAGCGATGAGTGTAATTCTAATTGTGGTCCTTAAAAAACTATTTTGCAGAGGGACTCTTGTCTTTTATGTGCCTGAAGTTCTGAACATTCAAATGAACGAAATTTTTATTTTATTGAATTCAAAATCAAATTTGTTTTAAAATATTGGTTTATTAATAAATAAACATGATAAAAAAAGCTCACGACTCTTTTTTTTATTTTGTTATGGAGGTTGGGACAATATTTCAAGATAAATTTGAGTTTAGCAAAAAAAATCGATCATTTGAACTCTCTTAATCTGAACCAGTTAAATTAAACTGATTGTCAGTTAAACTATGGCTGATTTCTTGCTTTAGCAAGAATTAAAAAACTAAATAAATTAAAATTAACTGATTCTCAGTTAAAAATACACTGATTTACAGTCAAACAAGTTACTTAAATTTTATTTCAAGATAAATTTGAGTTAAGCAGAAGAAATTCGATCATTTGGACTCTCTAAATCTGAATCAGTTAAATTTAACTGATTGTCAGTTAAAATTTTCACTGAATGAATCAGTGACTAACTTCTTGTTTCTAAATCAGTCATTTTTAGTAACTGATTCAGATTTAGAAAGAACGTTCAAAACTTCAGATACATCACTCAGAAAAAAGTTTGTTTGATTCAACCAAATAAATGCATCGTTATATGGTCAACCAAAGTTTTGGTTGAATCAAACAATGTTTTAGTTGACTCTAATCAAGCATTTGGTTCGTTTAACCAAATTTTTTGGTCGATCAAGTATTTTATTAGATTAAACGAAACGTTTATTAAAATCAAATATTTATTTGAATCCACCAAAATTTGTTTTAAATAACCAAATATTTGTGTCTATTCAAAGAAACAGTATGTTTGATTCAAATAAAATTTTTTCCTAAGTGATTGTCTTTCGAAGTGATTTTTATTAAAATTTTCAGTTTCATGTTCTGCAATATAAAAGCATTAATGTTTGCTTGTTTGGGGTTTCCTTCTAAAAACTTACAGTAAAAGATATTTATGTTATCGAGATGATTTTGAGAAATCTGGAATGGAAATATTTATTCCAGCAGTCAATATTTATTCCATAACAAGAAATGCATCATGGAGAAAAAAATCTGTTAAATTAGCAGAAGTGATGTTAAAATAGAGGCAGCAGATTTTTTCTATTATATTTATAGAAATTTCTGTTAAACTTACCGATTTTACACGCTTTTCTGTATAATCCACAGAAACATCTGTTAGATTAACAGATTTAAAAAAAGATTAGGAATCTGCTAACCCAATAGATACTTTAATCAGTCACCAATTTCCCTTTTTCTCCCTATTCCCCTTTTTCCCTCTATTTTTCTCAAAATCCTCTAAAATCCCTTAAATTTAAATATCACCCCCTTTTTCCTCTTTTTTTAGAATATTTTTTTCTCAAGAATTATCATAAATAGAAATATATTACATTCAAAAATGACGATCGCTGTCCATTATCATTAATTTATTTGTTCATTTAAAAATAAAGTTTTGAATATGGTTTAAAATTTTTTATCGCTATTTAAAGAACGTTTAATTTACTTTAATTGCAATGTTCAGATTCAAAATACGTTTCAACTACTTTTTTTAAAGTTAAAAAATAAATTCGTTTTTGAGCTGTAACCGAGAAATTTTCAAATGTATTACCGTCAAACGGGGCAACTTCCGACGTTTGGGTGTTAATTTCGGACAGTCCTAGATTCATCGCTTAAATTACGCAAAGTGATTTAAAGCATCGGCAGAGATAAGGGAGTATCAACCAAAAATTTTTGTTTTATGTCGTTGTA
>JBAGKK010038750.1:0-10620 GCA_037177015.1 Euceroptres primus | reverse complement strand
CAGAACTTTTGACTCGAATTTTTTCTGTAACTCGAGTTCAGTAATCAGTTACTGGACTATCAGCACTGTAGACTCAACTTTTGACCTCCATTTTTCTCCGTGTTGTAATGCAGAGCCGTTGGGGACAGCTTTTTCGACCAGCACGACTAGCAGGGCTGAAGCGTGTGGGCGAAAAAGCTGTTCCTATTGGTTGGACGTTACTTTCTTTCAGTTTTCAGTAAAATAGCTTTAAAATATAAGGTTCAAGCTTTTATTTAAGCACATGAGAAAGATTCTAGCACGTCTCATTAAGGTAGATGACCCAGTAATCGTGACGTTAATGGATTTGGTTGACTTATATTGTTCAGAAAATTGTGTTGGGAAGAATAATTTGAAAAAATGGTGGTACTGATTAAAGTATCGAACTTCCTAGAATACTATAAAAATGCGATTTACAACATATGTCAGGTCAGTTTTAATTTATAGCTAATTAAAAGTTAAAATGCACTGATGGCCCAGTAATCGTGATTTGGAATTTGTTTATGTACGACTAATCGTGCGAGTTCGGCCCAGTCTTCGTGCAGAAAATGAAGTTATTTTTAAATTTCTTCTTAGCAATTGGAAAACAAAATAAGCAATTTTTGTTCGAAGTTTTATAAGTGAAATAAAAAAATATTAACACAATTGCGAAATTTGATAAACTTTGTGTTAAAGGATTCGCTCATGTTGGTGATTATGTTAAATAAGGTTAGGTTTCATTCACGATCTAAAATTGATAACACTATTATGAAAAATACATACTTATTGACTTTTCTATTTATATTGCAAAGTATATTTAAATACTTTATTGGTAAATTCAACTTTTAATTAACTTTAAACTAATAAGAAACTAAATTTTTACACAATAAAAGCACATTTTACATCACCTGTTTTCTGACTTACGGCACTGATATATCGCACAATAACTACTCACAGTAACACATTACAAATCCGATTTCACTTTACGACTTCATCAAGCTAAGAAAATTAATATTCATGAAAAAACAATTATTGAAATAAAATCTTGACATCTTTTTCCCAGCCTTCGTTCTATGACACGATTACTGTGACTACAGTCTGATGACCCAGTAATCGTGATCTATATTTCTCGCACAAAGCAGATGCTAAATGCAGGTTACACATCTGTTTAGAAAACAGAATTTCTTTTTTATTATGGGAAAATGATTTTCGACAAGAGAAAGTTACTTTTAAATGCACTAAGCCCTAAAGCAAAGAGCCGTGTAGCCTAACTTGAACCTTTAGCGATTTCCGTCCTTTCGTGATTCGTCGCATGCGATTATAAAAACGATTTATGTAAATTAATTTTCACAAATTTTTTTAATAAATAAAGCATTTTTTACAAACCGGCACTGTCCAAAACTACCTAAAAATATACTTTTTTTGTGTTTGTATGGTGGAAATACTTAATTGAGAGATTTATACCGAAATCGCACGATTACTGGGTCCGGTACGATTACTGGGTCATCTACCTTAATATTTGATGAGCTTCCAAAAAGTGCCAAAAACGCGTTTTTTAAAATCATTTGACCACAGTTTTGAAAAATAACTCGACGTGCTAGAACATTTTTCTCAACGGATTTGCAATCTACAGGAAAAATCCTATAAAAATCACCCAGAGTTATTTAAAAGACAGAAAAAAAGTCGAAAAATGTTGGACAGTGTTATATATTACCAATCAAAGTTTTGTTTATTTACTATTAATAATAATTAATGTGTGAGCAAAAAAACTAATTTTCTGCAGGTTGAGAAAAATTTTGATTTTTCTGTATTCATAGTTTTCACTTAAATAAAATTTTTCCAGGCTATGATTTTATATTCATAACAAAGCTGAAAGCTTTAGGAACAATATATTTCGAGATAATAAACATTAGGTAATTGAAAATTTTTCTCCCGGGATTGGCAGCAATGAAGAAACCCGATATTTACCGAATGTGGTTGAAAGATACCGACGTGTTGAAGGTTTGATTTTGACTTTTTGTGGATGATCAGTTTTAATTACAAATATAGAATAAGTACCTAAACGTTTAATAATAATAGTTTCATGTGTAGAATAAAAATAATAAAAAATATTTCTAGTGAGAAATAAGGAATTCAAAAATTATGGCCTTCGCCATAATTGTTTTGATTAGGTAGAGGTTAATTCTGTGTATTTCTTTCTATTTCTAAGTCTTGGCTAGGTTTCTTAAAGGTTACACGTACTGCCAACCTTATGTTGGAAAACATGGAAAAATTCATATCACTGCAATATCTCATAAAATTGCTCAAAACATTCATTAACTTTCTTTTGCACACACACACACACACACACACACACACACACACACATGTAGTTGATTGAATATATAAGCTTCACAAAAGTACAAAAAACTTCAGTTATTTATTTAAATTGCAATATTTATACGCCTCAGAAATTTACACTACTTACTATAGAGCGGTCGGTGTTTTGAGTCAAAATATATTAATTGCAAGTGTGGTGTCTGTTTCGTGTGCTTCGACTGAATTCAGACATCAGATTTTCGATCTCTCTTCTTCCGGTTTTTGATTTCTAAACTTTACTTTTTGACGCTGTTTACCGCAATAAATGGCTAAGTTCTTGTTCTCATAATAAAGAATAAGGTCTTGGGATTTTGCGTGTCCGCCAAAGATATTTAGGTAATTTCAATAAATGTCAAATTAATTTTGGTTTCAAGTATGTATTAGTGGCCGTGTTTCAATTCGATAAATTTAACCACATATACCATTCGTGCGTGCGTTTATTATACACAGTGCGCAACCCGGAGAACTGTAAGGTATAATAAATGTATGCACAAATGGTACAATTCACGGAATTATAATTAAATTTGTCGAATTGAAACGCGGTTTAGTGTAAATGGTTTTAGTACAAATGGAGTATAAAAGAGCATTTAGTACAAATGGTTTTAAATCGATTTATTCTCTAGATCAAAAGTAATTGAAGTTTAAATGTTCGATTTTTAATAAAGTCAGCTTGTCTTGATCCACATTTTCATTTGCTTTTTATGCAAAAACTCTATGACTAAATATTTATATGACTATAAAACAAAATATCTATTTCAAGTTAATTAACGCAGAATTATGTTTATTCATGAGAATCTGCATTTTGTTCAATATGAACCAAGTTATAGACTTTAAAAGTATGCCCCTTGAATTTTAACATTTCGACCATAACGGTTATATTTGCAGACTTTTCGTAAATAAGCCAGCTCGCCTACGATAAAAACTGATTAAAACTCATAATTTAAGTAAAAATAGAGGATAAGGATGGATCCAAACCATTGGGCGCATTGTCTTATAAGAAACATTCGACCATAACGGTTATATTTGCAGAATTTTTATAAATAAGCCAGCTCGCCTGCGATAAAAACTTATTAAAACTCGAAATTTAAGTAATACTAGAGGAAATGGGCGAATCCAAGCCATTGGGTGCATTGTCTTATAATAGGAATCATAATTTAAAAAAAAAATTGGGTAAGCGTAAGCTCTGAAAATTCGTGAGTAAGAAGAGAAAGTCGGAATAATCGATAAATTCTAATATTAGACTCCAATTAAGAAATTGAAATATTTTAAACTAAAATTATAAGGAGAGAGTCGTCGATGAAATTTATTAAGAAGGATAAGATTTTGAAGCATGGAGAAAAATAATAACCATAAATTAAGAATCTCACTCAATCCTGAATATTCCGCTCGCCTCCTTTGGTCGAAATTAAAAGCATACATGAATCAAAAGGAAATCATCATCCTTTGAGACAATGGTACGAAAATAACAAAATATTAAAACAAAAAAGAAAAGATGTTAAAATAGATAAAATTTTAAAAGGAGAAAAATGACATAATAAACACTAGGCGTCGTTCACAGCTCTCGAAAGAAGACACAATTTCACAATAGGCCTTTTAAAAACACCACTTTTGTACGAAGAGACACAACACGAACGTGACCATCGGTCCTGGATGAAGTTGGATGATGCGTCCTAGAGTCCACTTAGTAGGTGGCAAGTTCTCGTCACGTACGAGGACCAAGTCACTGATCTCAAGAGATGGAATCCTCATCTCTGATCAGAGCAAGGTTTCAGTTCCTTAAGATAGTCTGATGTCCAACGCTGCCAAAAATGCTCTCTCATTTACTGCAAAAGTTGTCAACGAGAGAGACAATTCGAGGGAACATCAAGCAAGGTCGGCTCTGGGATGTTGTTTAGTGTCTCGCCGATTAGAAAATGGCCTGGAGTTAAAGCCATGAGGGCGTCAGGGTCGTTGGTCATGGCGGACGAAGCGGGCGAGAATGTATTCAGGCTTCAACTTGAGCGAGGAATGTCGACATTTTCTCGAAGATCAGGGTTCGGTCTCCTATGGCGCGCTTGAGATGATGTTTAACGGATTTCACCGCCGCCTCCCAAAGACCTCTGAAATGAGGGGCTCCTGGCCTATTGAATTGCCACTTAGTTCCATCCGAAGCAATGGTTGCAGTAATCAACTTAGATTCCTTGGAAGCCTTGGAAAAGAAAAAACGTAGTTGAGAGTCGGCTCTCACTAAATTGGTTCTTTAGTCGCTGGAGATGGCAGCAAAAATACCTTGACGTGATGTAAAACGTCAAAAGTCAGCTAAAAATCATTCAGCCGTGCAGTCGGACACTACTTCGAGATCAACAACTCGGGTGGAGCAACATATCAAGACCGCAATGTATCCCTTATATGATTTGTGCCCTTGACCTTTCCTCATTCGAAGATAGATAGGTGTGGCATAATCCATATCTGGATGAAGAAAAGCTCGTGCGCGTGTTAAACGAATTGCTGGTAAATCTCCCATCAATTGCTGAGGCCTAGCTGCTCGATGTCGCAGACATGGTAGACATCTGTTAATATAGGCTAGGAGAATTCCACAGATGAACTGGAACGTCCAAATTGATGGTGCGTTGAACGTGATCCATCAATCGAACATTCAAAACTGCTTCACATAACTCTAGACGAGGTAATGATACCTGCTTTAAGGGAGCGACCTTAGTTTTTGAAGTTAAGAAAGAAGCAGATGATTTTCCAGATTCTGAAGTTAACAAGAGGTAGACGGATCCAGCGAAGGCTCTCTCCAAGGCATCACAGAATCCGTGAAGTCCACAAGATCCTGAAGAAGAACGAAAATTAATCCAACGTGGAACCTCAATCTTGACAATGTCCTGAAGACTAGTTCGGTAGTTCAACCAAAACTTGCGAGCTTCCTCGTGCAGATGATCTTCTCATGAGATCTTTAAAAGCCATAGTGTCTGGAAGAAGATCTTAGCTGTCACTATGACAGGGCTCAACCAACCCAATGGATCGAAGAGCTGCGCTATTTGACTGAGAGCTGAGCGCTTTGTAGTGACATTTGAACTAGTTGGCACTTCCAGACTGAAGATAAATATATCTCACTCAAGAAAATCGCCTACCAAATGGAACGATTGCTGAGGTTGATGGTATAAGGGTTGTTGAGAAGGTCGAAGATCTAATGAGATCGTTTCCAACAATTCAGAAGCATTTGAAGTCCATTTTCGAAGCGGGAAGCCGCCCGCCGTGAAGAGTTGATGGAGTTGATTCTTCCAAGTTATCAGCTCCGGTGGTGACGTCATCCACGTAAGTTCCTTGATGAATAGATGCTGCAGCTAGGGGATATTTATCATCCTGGTCGAAAGTAAGTTGCTGAAGAAAGACAAAGTAAATCAAGGATTCCTGATACGGATCGGGAACCAATACCAGTAGTCCAATTAGTACTGAAAAAGTACGTAAACGATTTCTTCTCAGAATCGTTTTTTTCTCTTAGGTGTTCGTTTTCAATAAAGTCGTAAAGACTTAATTTAAGATAGGGCTCCAAGTGAGATTCTGCTCTGGAAACTGCACACCGTCCTAAAAATAAACTCAAACAAATATCACGCTGATTTTTTACCTTAAACAACTATAATTTTTAATGCAGGCTGCTTAGTACGAATACCGTGGAGAGTGCCTTAGGCTAAGAGAGGAAACTGAAAGTTTTAGTCATGCACAGAGTCGAGATAGAGGGCTTGATTTTCACACATAACACCAAACACAAGTCATTTTTATAGTGAAACAATATAAAATATTAATTCAAGAAAGATGACTCAATATAACTCTATTCGAACAGAAAATTCTTGCATTGAGGCCGCTCGAGACTGCTGCTGCAGTCCGCTCAACAAAAAACAAAATGTCTAATCTAAAAGAATGACAAAATAATGATTTTAAATTTACAAAGAAAAGAGTTTGCGGGGAAACCGCTATTTACATTGTGGTACGATGCCACCCAGAAAACTGAAAAGGTAACCCAAGGCAAATCAAGTTACAAATCAAATTCCTTTAAGAAAATGTAAAGAAACACGATTCTACTTTAGATCAGAAAAAATCTTACCCTAAAAACTAACTCAAAGGATCAATAATCGTTCGCTCACAGCGAAGACGAAGAACGAGCCGCTTACCAAAAGAACGCCGCTCGGCCACCAGCTCGATCCTCTTAACAAAATTAATCCGCTCCTTTAATTCCTCGAGAAGACGCAACATAGCTTCCGTTTCTCGGAATTTAAACTTGGCACGACAAAAGAATGAAACTTGAACATACGTGTTCACTACTGAAAGGCTCGAAAAGTGTCGACAAGGAAGGCAGGGAAAGTTCAATTTTCGAGATGGGTGTTGCAAAATAATATCCTGAGATATGTTTATGAGGCTATTTCAGATCAAATAATGTTAAATTAAATTCTAACCTCAATTAGGATAGTACGAACGTGTTTTCAATTTAACTTTCGATTAATTCTCTCTCTCTATTTTAAAATTCAATTTCTTAATTACTTCCTCTAATATCATTGTAAACTCAATATATAATTTATACTTAACACAAACTGAAAGGTGGCTCTGCCCTGCGGTTATAACGTAAGACGTCACGAAGCTTTAAACACGTATTAGCATCGCGTATCTTGCTCTAAATTGACCACTTGAATACAATTTGATTATTGTGGATTTAATTTTATTTTGCAGGATGATATTGGACCCAAAGACTACAAGTCTGCATAGCGATTACGGAAGTTTTGATAAACCATTAGGAGGCGCGGAGGGACGTGAAAGTAACGTCGATACTGTTGTTGATGGAACTCATAGTGGTATGGCTCAGTCCAGTGATGTTTACCAAAGGCAACCTCTGCTTCCTAGTGCATCGACTAAAAGTAAAGAAAAATGGGGAGCCTTAAGTTCTAGTTCTGGTTATTACAATGACGATAAAATCGATGAGCTGAATCATGAGGGACTTCCTGGCATTCCAAATGTTTCAAGTAGTGGTATTGTTAAGCTAGATATACCCGCTCCCTTAAGAGAAGAACCCAGATACCCCAAAGAAAAATGGAAAACGTTTCTCGGTAAGTTTGTTCTTTAATTATAAGTTTGAATTCTCAGTTATATAATACATTTTTTACCTTCTTCGAGAAAGTTCGACTTCGAATGAATATTAATTTGTCACTCTTTTATCTGATCATCCCCTGGATGTCCATGGTAATGCGAACTTCTCCGTAGAAGATGTTTAGTAGTGCCATCAAATGGTGAAAATAAGATAATAGATTGCCTTTCAGATAATGTGTAAATGATTTCTAGATCGTGAACTTTTAAAATTAAATAAATATAAAGAAGGCAAGAGAAAATCTAATAAAAATAAAAATAAAGTATAATTAATAATTATACCTTATAAAATCATCTCTGGAAAGATTAAAGAACTTAACCTCATTTTTAGGATAAGGATGTACGCTAGGGCGGGCCAAAGAAGAAAAATTTGGACTGATCGAACTAGAACTTCAGAAACCAAATTAGTTTTACATCACTTTTTTATCTAAGCAATAATTTAAAAAATTAAAAGAAATCAAATACTTCTACCTTTTTTACCGACAAGAGGCGAACGAGCCATTAAGATACGTGTATTTTTAATATGCATGTGTATTAAGGCAGTTTATTTATTTTAATATACGTATCTGAAAAAAAACTTCCAATACTTTCGTATTAAAATTAATGCAGAAAATTTTAAAAGTGTATGTTTTGTGTGAGGAGAGTCGAATTTCACAATTTTTTTATGACCTCTTTAGACCAAAATGTAAATTTCTGACATATTGCCGCAAAATACCTCATCCTCATGACACCTATTGTATGATTCCGGTTACTGTAAATGAACATAAATATTTTACTTACCACTCCGAAGGTCAGAGAAGAACAGGAGACAATGATAAGAGAATTTTAGCTCTTGAAATCACGTGTTGTGCAGGTTCGTTTACCATAAAAACTTCAAGAGCGATTCGCGTTGCTATAATATTAACCGATTTGAATGATCTTTTGCCCACATTTTTTTAAACTTAAAAATAACATATTTCTGGAGTCTTAGTTCGATCAGCCAAAATTTTTTTTTGGCCCACCCTAATGGACTGTCCGTACAATCAATCTCAAAATTAATAAAATCTTTACGTTGATTTATAAAATCAAGGAGAATAGGGTATACTGGGGCAAAGTCCCTCATTCTTTAAACAGAAATCTTGAAAATTTATGCTGAAAAAAAAATTATGCAAAAAACAGTTTTGACAATGAAAGAATGGAAGATTCTTTGACCGAAATTTAATGTTTGTATAATTAATTGAAATACTTGTAGTATGCAGATTTGATATTTTGTTAGATGAAACATTATTCTATCATTTAATATTAAATTAAGAAAATAATTAAGATTTCACGACTGGGGTAAAGCCGTTCAAAAGTAATAGTTGACAAATGACTGGTTGGTAACCTTACCTCTTGCCATAAATGAACTATATAATACGATTGGTAATCTAGCCTTAAAATTCTTATGTTGCGTATACACGAGTGATTGTAATAAATAATTGGTTAACTAAAAAAGAGATGGCTATTGAGAAATAGAAATATTTGTTAATAAATCTGTGCAAAATATAATTTTACAATTGTTGTGTGTATCTATTAATGTTGTTTATTATCTTACAATAATTTATTAAATAAATAATGAATGCTATTGAAGTAAAAAATTAATAAATAATACATTGTATAAAATGCTTAAAAATATTATTATAGATTTCAGTAATTTCAAGAGCAAAGATTTGGTAATTGATTTATGATTTAAAATTAGAATTAGACAATATAGCATACTTAACGTATTTTTACTTTTTTTTTAAAGTTGTTATTTTTTTACAAAAATATTACTTCCTTTATGTCGTCACAATTATAAAGTGCAACAAATGTAAAATGTATATCTTTTATCAACGACCAATTGCATACATGAAAAGACACTTTATTAGCATTAGAGTTAACCACAAAACTTTAACCGGTTTTATATGTATTTATAGACTTCGTTTACAAGTATTTTAAAAATAATTGTTTAAAGACAAAATTTATTTTCCGTTTATGTCTCATATAATTCAAAGTTTTTTTTACCTCTATGATTTATTATTTTGCCCCTAAAGTCACTAAAAACAACTCCAAAAAAAAACAGTATGTTTAACTCGGTACAATGATTGGCCACCCCCAATGATTGGCTCCCTCATATAAATGTACTTATATTAAGAGATACTCACATATAAAACTACTAATAAGCACTGCAGGATGATGTCTTATCAATTGTGCAACATATTTGACAAGCTAGGTTAGTGTAGTGTATTGCGTTTATATGCTAGAGCAACTAAAACCAGTGATGCTGAATCAGAAGGAATTTGAAAGAAAAGTTGTTAAGGTAAGGAGTGCTCTCTCTTGTAGAACATTATTTATTTTTTAATAGTCACGGTATATTTTCCTATAAGTTTTTGAATTTTAATTGAATTTAGTGATCAAATAAAACGCGAGAGGAGTATCTTAGCCTTAAAATTGTTTTGGACATCGATTAATAGGTAGGCCAATAATAGCCGTCGTGAATAAAGCGAAAACATAATGATTGGCCACGCTATCTGAAAGTTTATGGACTGAAATCTTTGCGAAAAGTATTCAAAATTGTTCAAATTTGTTATAGACTAAGTAAAAATAATTGTTTGTCACTATTTTTACGAATAATGAGCAGAAAAAATGCCAGAAAATAACTCTTGATCCCGGTCAATTATTATGCAATTTGCAGGCCAATCACTGTATTAAAAAATCTGCCCGGCCCCCTTCGGGGCCGCGGGCACATTCTCATCGCGCGCTTCGCTCGCAAGTTTGAGCGCGCGTAGTGGCCGTCGCGCTTCGCGCTCCGTTATCGTTAAACCTCGCGCGTAGCGCGAGGTCCTTATAGCACGTGAAGGTCGCTTCGCTCGCTAGTTTGAGCGTGCTTCTGGGCTCGCGGAATATTCGTCGTTCTTTGCGCAGAGTCAAGTTTATTCCTCATGATTTACTTTTACTGGCGTAAGTAAATTTTGTAATTTTATGAATATGAACTTAACAGTTTGTCATATGCATCTAATTACCGACCGTTTTTTATTTATATATTGGACAGGTTTATTGAGAGATAAATACGAATATTACGCTGAAATTATGGTAAATAATAAATAATATATTGAGGCATCAATGTCTGGTGTGCTTCATATTTTTATT
>JBAGKK010038739.1:0-10621 GCA_037177015.1 Euceroptres primus | reverse complement strand
TTTTATTTTATGATGACCGTAAGACTAAACAAACCACACATCCTCTAATTAATCATCATCGGTCGAAGAATTATTTGTTCTCAAATCATATCTTATCACAATTGCTCAATGTTGGAAATCTCCAGATCAGCATCCAAAATTCACTAGATGTCACAAATACTTTGATGGTTTTATCGAAGAGTTTAATTGAAGTTGCCAAGATCCGCAAAGCAAGTTCGCATCGTCAAGTGTTTCTGCCAGAAATGATCATCAGGTATCAGTTCAGGATAAGGTTCCACAACCACGTATTACTCCACAAGATTTTTATCCTGCATCAGTTACTTCAAAAGTTCTTAAAAGGCAGAAGAAAGATACTCCCCAAGTTCTTACAAGTATAGAAAATATTGAGATTTTGCAGCAGAAGGCCGATGAAAAAAGAAAAAAATAAGAACGCCATCTCGCAAAATTAGCTTGATTCTTGGGTTCACGATGAATGTGCTGATCTTCCCCCAAAGACCAACGTATTCATTTGCGAAAACTGCAGCGACTCTAACAAATAATTATTACAGTATTTTTTTGTGTTATGTTTGTTATAATATTATTCGAAAGTTTATATCTGAGTAGCGTCGAAGATACCTGAAAATATAATATTGATCTCCCGATATTAGGATAAGAAAACTGAAAATTATAAACCATTGTCTTCGTTAAAACGTATTATTTTCGTGATATAAAAATGTGATTTTATGCATGTACCGAAATATATGCAATCAGTCTTACGATTAGAATTTAAAACATCGAAAGATAAAATATTGTCAAGTTTATAAGTTAAACAAAAAAGTTTTACTCAACATCACTTAACTTTTACTTCCTGAGTTAATATATATTTTTCGAGATAGAATTATATGATTATAAAAATTCGTTTATAATAAAATGAGAAAAATCATTTTTGTACCGTAAAAAACTTTGATAAGATTCATCAAATAAATCAAGTGATACACGTTTTCCAGTATTGTTTTAAATTATCATTAAAGTAATAAATTTATTTATAAAATTAATGACAGTTTAAAAATAAATTTTCTACTTACTTTATTTTTAAATTTACTCATTCGATTTCTGTTTAGCAGCAATTATTTATAAAAAAAATTTGCGCATAAAATGTCTTCGTTTATAATGAACATTTACCACAAAATTATTATCAATATTCTTTAAAACTTCACGCGTATTATATAAACGTGGAAACGTGGAAATTTGTTTTTAATATGATTCAAAGATTTGCGCCATACTGGAAGAAGGCGAATTTGAGGTTAGGTATACTGCTATTTCTACAAAATTATAATTTTTAATTATATTATGCAAAATATCTTTATTTTATGAAACTGCGTTCTTCATTTTTTATTTTGACAATAATAATTTGTTTATAAATAATCATTTATTGTACTTTTAACCTCAATATAATCATACTCTATTTTAAATCATATTTTACAATATTTTGTGAAATTTATATAATAAAAATGCTACAATGATAAACAAAATATTATAATGCGAAATTTAACCTTAGAGCTGAAATTAACAGAAAAATAAGCATGTTTAAGCTAATTCTTTGGAACTGACCATTTTATCCGCACGTGTTGATAAAACGGCCAAAATGTAGATCTTTCCTTTTTACATTTTTAGTTTATTCAAATATATCATACCCCACTTTTAATCTTTGAATATTGAAGAATAAATGTCAAAGTACCGTTTAAGATACTCTTTTTCAAGAAATTATTTAATCGCTGAAAGTATTAAGCTGATTATTTTTACGTTGTCCGTTTTAGACACAATTCCCCTAGTTATCTATGTTAGACTAATCAGTTTAGAGATAATATCCTTTGTAAATAGTGCGTCAGTTTTCTCTCTGAGAGGACTTGGGTATTTGAGAAGTAATGATCAACAGTGTTAAAACAACCTTACTCAAAGCATTACACTGAAACGGAGACATGAATTTGGAAATAAAGGAAATTTTTCTGATTGTGCTTATTTTGACTATTTTGACTGTCGAACCTAAAAGCCAGCATCATCACAGCTTCAATGATAAATTTGAGGTATTTAATAACAAAGTGAATTATAATTTTATGTTTAAATTTACTCATTAACCCCCATGAATAATATTAAAAGAATATTACTTGCATATTACACAATTTATGTATAATTGTATAAAAAATACACCTTTTATATTTTTGTTCAAAAAATTCACTTCTTTAAGTCAGCCATGTCATAAACTTGAATTTTCAATTTTTTCGATGCCATTTGAAAGCTTTGAGTGGGTTTGCCACTGGTTTTCGAGAAAAAATTCAAACTTCACGTCTTGTATGACGCAGCGCGACTCAGTAGGGCAAGAAAAGTGTCTGTGGGCAAATTGATTTTCAAAACACAATTTTCATCCAATTTAAAATTTTGTTATAAACTAAAATTATTAGTATTCTGCATATATCGTTTTCATCCGATTTTTTTTAAAAAGGTGTTGAGTACTTTTTTATTTCATAAACAAAATTACAACAATTTTTGTCTTTTGAAGAATACCGTTCGTTATAAAATATTCAGATTGATTCAAAAAGATATACAATCAATGACACAACTATTTAAAAATGTTTTTCAGTATAACTGTATACGTTTAAAAATTTATTGAATTTGTTATAAACAAATAAGTGCATGAAAATAATTTCGTAGAGATTAGCAGTGTTTTGTCACTTCATTTCAACTAAATTTTTATAATGTATAGAGAAAAGGCGTTTCTGAGTTAGCTTAATAAAAATTAATGGGAATTTGTTATACAGTAAACAAATTTTGTGAACAATTATCTGTTACAGCTATTTGTGAGAAAAAAAACATTTTTTATGTAATCTTATAAACTAAAAAATCCGTTTTTCTTTTTTGAATCAACTGCCAATGACGCCTTGCTATCACATTTGATCAATCGATAATAATTTCATTTTATTGAAGAAGAAATTTTGATTGGTGAAGGCAAGTGAGTGAAAAACTCATATTTAATTTGTCAAAATGAGCGACGTTTCGTTGGCATGGGTTCGCCAACCTCATCAGGCTAATTTATTCAAAAGAAAACACCACATAAATATCACATTTATACAAAAAATAGTATAAGTTTAAAAACAGATTTAAAAAAAATTACTATTAAGATTCACTGGTTAAAACATAATTTGAACGCGTCTAAGACTAGAGAGAAATGAAGAAACCATTTTTGGTTCAACCGAGCTGTCGGTGTAAAATCTACTGAAGCGACAAGTTTTGAGTCATATCATCTATATATAAACGTACCACACATATACCTATTAAGAAATAATACAGATTAATATCCGTCTATCTATTGGAAATTTAGTCACAAATTTAATTTCTGTAATAATGCAAAATATGTTTTACTAAGAGCATAAATTTCTTCTTTTTTATTAATATTATTTGAATTACTGTTAACATGGATCATAATAAAATCAGTCTTTTTTTATAGTTAGATTCTCGGTCAATAATTTTTATAATAAGATAAATAAAATAATTTTATAATTAAGATTTTTTTAAATTTTAGAAATGTTTATCTGTAGTTCTCTCAATGGGTTTTTATTTACTGGAATGTAAGTCGATGTATACGAAAGCAAATTGGACTTTTTTGTGTTGTAAGTGGATTGTTTTAAACAAACAGTGAGATTACCTTTGTCAGCATTAGTAAAAAAGATATCAGGATTATTTTTCCAAAAGTTTTTTGTTTTTTAATTTTTTAGATAATTCTCTATCTTAATTTTTTGGAAATATGAACATCTCTCTTTAAAGTGTTGTTAATATTGTTAGTAACTTTGTCTTTTTTCATTTTTAAGGTCATGGTGTAGCTGACGATTGAAGTACTCATTCTACATTTTTGATAATATCAATGACTTCTTGTTTTGAACATTTTGAAGGAACACTAAAATTAGGTCCTAAGGAGACAATATCAATAGTCAATAGTGTCTGTTGGTATTTTGAATATCCGATAAATTTTTCAACTAATGATCTTTATTTGTCTTCATTTGGCTATGATGATTAGAAAAGAAAGATTCAAATTTAATACTGTGTTTGTTATTACATTTTTTGTTAATAGAATTGAATTTTTTCCGATAACTTAGATCGGAGATAGACTCAATACCACTGGTAACACCAAATTTTTTCCAATACATTGACAAACGCTTTGGACCTAAGATCAAGAACGTTCTTAAGAAATGGACTACGGAAAATCGAAGATTAGCCGAAGCTTCATCTAAGCGTCAATTTTGTTGAAATGTAGAAGTAATGATGTTATTCCCCAACGTATTTTAAATCCTGACAAACGACAAAAAACGTCTCTTTTTATAGTTATACTTGTTACAAAAAATTTAATAAGTTTAATTAACATTATTCTTGGAAATTACTAAAAATTGAAATTCGAGATATTAATGTTCATATAAATTTTTTAAACAGAACGCTTCAAAAAATAAGAAAAAACATTTTGGATTCTGATCTTGATGATAATATTTAAAAAAAGTTCTTTGAGTTATCGAAAAAAATTCAATTCTATTAACAAAAAATGTAATAACAAACACATTATTGAATTTGAATCTTTATTTTCTAATCATCATAACCAATTGAAGAAAAATAAGGATCATTGGCTGAAAAATTTAACGGATATTCAAATTCCAATAGATACTATTGATATTGTCTCCTTAGGACCTAATTATAGCGTTCCTTTAAAAACAAGAAGTCATTGATATTATCAAAAATGTAGAATTAGTACTTCAATCGTCAGATCTACACCATGATCTTAAAAATGAAATAAGAGACAAAGTTACTAACAATATTAACAACACTTTAAAAAGAGATGTTCATATTTCCAAAGAATTAAGATAGAGAATTTTCTAAAAAATTAAAAAACAAAAACTTTTTTGAAAAATAATCTTGATATCTTTTTTACTAATGCTGACAAAGGTAATCTCACTGTTTGTTTTAAAAAATCCTCTTACAACACAAAAAACTCCAATTTGCTTTCGAATACATCGACTTACATTCCAATAAATAAAAACTTATTGAGATAACTACAGATTAACATTTATAAACATATAAACTGCAGATAACATACATATATCTAAAATTTAAAAAAATTTTAATGACAGTAACATTTTAAAATACAAATACCTCAGTAAACAACTTACATCAACTGACACGGTTTTAGCTAAATGTTATGGTCTACCAAAGATTCATAAAGAAGATGTTCCGTTTCACCTATTATTTCTCTCGTTAATAGTCCAACACATTTTTTGGCTAAAGTAATTTATGATGAATTAAAGCTATGTATAAAAACTCCACTTTCACACATTAACAACAGTTTTTAATTGAAAGAAAAACTCAAAGATATAAACATAGATGACGAATTTGTTCTTCTTTCTCTGGATGTCAGCTCTTTATTTACAAATATCCCTTGTAACATGGTTTTAGAGAGTTTAGAAAAGAGAATTAAATTTATTCATAACCAATGTAAAATTCCATTTAATGATATTATAAACTGTACAAATTTATGGCACACCAATGGGTTCACCAATCTCACCTTTGTTTGCGGACATTGTACTGGATGATCTGGAGGAAACATGTCTAAGAAAGTTAAGAAATATTTACGGTTGTGATCCTCTTTTTTATTATAAATATGTCGATGACACGATCCTATGTGTTTAAAAAAAACATATTGATGTAGTTATCAAGACCTTTAACTCTTATAATAAAAATTTACAATTTACTTTTGAATTAGAACAGAATAAAAGCATTAATTTCTTAGACATGACGTTAATTAGAAATGATAATCGTATTATTACTAATTGGCCCCAAAATCCAATGTCATCGGGAAGACTAATTAACTTTCTTTCACATTATCCTATCCAACAGAAAAAAATATTGTTTACAATCTTGTTGACAGAGCTATATTATTATCTCATAATAAATTTCATTTAAAAAATTTAGAAATAATTAAACAATTACTGATTTACAAAATTGTCTAAGATTTTAAATAGTTACAATATTGCTACGATCCCTACAGTAAAGAAAAGTTTAGGTTCTATTATAAAATAAGGTAAAGATACCTCAGAAAAATGGGATGAAACTAATGTATGTAGTTTACAAATTTTCCTGTAAACAATGTTCTGCTTCTTATGTGGGTGAAACAAAAAGATCATTAAAAACTCGTATCAATGAACATATTAAAAACAGAAAAACTGAGTCAGTTGTATATAAGCACCAATATAACTTTAGTCACACATTTGATTGGAATAACGAAAAACTAAATCGGTCAATTAGAACCAAAGATACATCTTTAAAAAAAAAAATTGTCCAAAACATCAAAGTCCCATATCTCCGCCATTTTTTCGAATTTTCGAAAAATATTTAGTGGCATTTTTTTCTACTACCAAAAAATCATATATCCTGAATTAGAGCCAAATTCCATTTAGATACGAAAATTCCCATGGTCAGACAACGTGGGCTCCAACGTGTATAATTAATATTTAATTTATTTATTGATATAATCTAAAATCTAATTCAGGAATCTTTTACAATCCCTCAAAGTTGTCTGAACTTTCTCGAGTTTCTCTTAAAATATGTATCATATCTATAGACTTCGAAATATTTTGAAATCTCTTAAAATATTGTTTAAATCCAAAAATTTGTTTCCTTTTCTCTATGCGTTTAAAATTAACACTCAGTTCCCAGAATTTAGAAAATTTTTATATTTTCTGCTTCACCTTTAAACTCTTCTTATTTTGAAAAATAATGTACTTAATTTTATGGAGTCGTCAAAAATTTTAAGTTATGCGAAATGGATCAAATAAAATTTAAGTTCCATAAAAATTATACGCGTAGAAATATCAAATTTGAAATAACATATGTAACTTATAACTTCACACACGATTCTTAAAAGTTTTACTGCAATGGCGTTATTCTAAAGGTCATGGATTCACACACATACACACACACACATGTATAAAATTTCTTACAATTTTTTAATTTATTAAATAACTAAATTTTTGTAAAATTACGAAAACTTAAAATTTTAAATGTGATTCAAAAATTAGAAGAGTCAATTCATTAGAAATTTTAAAAAAAAAAAGATTCAATTTATAAAGAGGAATCACGATTTTAAACTTCAGTCAATCATACTGATACTAATTTTATGTATCAAACTCAATAATTCAATTTTTAAAATATTTTAAAACGTCGTCCAAATAAGGGAAGATTAATACAAAATATGTAAAATATTTATATTTATAGTACAACTGTTTACTAGGGTGGCGCTTAAAAATTTTAAGTCGTATTTTCAAAATCAGTATTCGTTCAGTTGTTTCTTAGTGAGAGAGATTCTTTGAAATTTTTTTCAATATTTTTTAAAAAAGTTTTAGTAGTGCCTGGAAGTTTTTGAAATTACTCTAATTTATTCTATAAGTGCAAAAATCATAGGGAATTTCTTTACATCCAGTTTTAGGTAGAAAGTAAGACTATAAAATGTAAAATGAAAAAAATTTTTGTTCAAAATTAGTATTTTTTTAACGAACAAAAAATTAATTTTCTTGAATTCCGCTAAATTAACATTAATTTTAAATAAGTGGAAAAAGTTTTACGTGATACTTCCTTAGTTTAAAACAGAGCATCGCTCCATCATTTTGTTTTCGTTGAAAAAAAATAGTTTTGCATTTTTCATTCTTTACTGATAGAGTAATCGGTACAATGATTGTCCCCCTTAAATAATGATTAGCCACCTTCAATCTGTACATTTATTAAGAGATACACGTAAATAAAACTAATAATAAATAGCAGAGTGTAGTGAGAACAATAGTTCACTATTTATTAGTAATTTTATTTGAAAATATTTGTTTATCAAGTATATTTTAAGGAAAAGGCCAATCATTGGGTGGGGGGAGGGCGATAACCCTATTTGCTGATTACTTGGTTACCCTAATTGTGCCGATTAACCTATTTGCCATTTTTAAGAATTTTCAATTTGTTATGACAATGCTGAAAATTTTTTTCAGGTAAAACAGAATGATGGCGCATTATTCTACTTCAAACTAAAGAATTATCATGTAAAACTTTCCCAACTTATTTAAAATTAATGTCAATTTAGCCGAGTTCCAAAAAGTCATTTTTTGTTAGTTAAAAAATTGTAATATGTGAACAAACTTTTTTTTCATTTTGAATTATATAGTCTTATTTGCTATCTTAAACTTTATACAAAAAAATCAGTATAGCATTGCTCCCATAAAACAAATTTAAAAATTTTTTAAATCTTCCCGGCACCACTAAAACTTTTTCAAAAAATTTGAAAAAATTCCAGGGAGTTTCTCTCACCATGAGAGAAAAATTAAGGCACTTAGAGTGACAACTTGGTAAAGCCCACTTTTTCTGATAATCGCTTTTTTTTGCAGTTTCAAGTACTTTAGGATAAAAACCAATTGATATAAATGTTAGAAATATGTGAAAAAGAATTTTGATTTTACCAAAAAAAAAAACGTGATTAAAGTTGAGGTGCTTGTAGAGAAACGAGTCTGACATCTGGGTAAAGCTCATTTTGTTTTTCCTCCCCTCTAATCTGAAGTGAAAAGCAGGATTAAACTTATATTACGTTTTATTTTACGTGTAATGTTTTTTTTATAATAAAAGATCGTTTTCAAATATTTTGAAAGTTTTTTATAGATTTGAAACATGAAAAAAATGATTTTCAAGTAATTGAGAATGACAACTAGATAAAGCCTATTTCGTTTTCCCTCCTCGGTATTTCTGAAATTCTTTTTTTTAATGTTTGCAAATCTTAAAAGTGTAGCTCATAAAGATCACTCGCTTCCATATGGGTAATTGTCAATTAGTAGGCAAACTTTAGCACCTACAGTGGCAATCACATTATTATTAGGAATTTAATATTTCATAACGGAAATTGATCTTATCACATCTAAAAATTTAAAATCCAAAGGGGAAATTTTTGAAAATAAGAAATAATAATGAAATTCGTACATGAAATATGGAAAGTGGATTTGAGGTTAGGAGTTTGATGAAAGAGAGCGCGAGCTTTTAAAAAGTTCAAAAGCGCGGTCATTATACAAACCTTTTTACAAACAATAAAAATTGCGAATACTCCTTCATTGAAATTTATCTGCAGTTCTTTAAATTTTTATATTAAACTCTGAACAGCTTTTAAATTTGTTATTTATTGTGGTAACTTTGTAATATAAACAGAGGTTAGGAAATAGTCAACAAACCGCCCCACTGATCCACGCGCAGGCGCATATATAGTCGTACGCTCTATGTACCGCACGGGAATGACGCGAGAAAAATGATGAAGTTTAGTCTTTCTTAATATTTATAAAAAAAAATAACACATTCTAATCATAAATAGTCACCTACTTATGAAAGAAAACACCACTGAGCAGGTAACGGAATGGTTTTTACAATTTTTTTTTCACTCCGAAACTGGTTTTTAACTCACGCGGACGGGAATGACATTTTTATTGTCACAATGCACTTTTCAGTTTTAATATTGGATTCACAAAAAAAAGAGTTAATACTTTGAGCTTAATTTTATAGAATCTTATATTAAACGATACGCTTAATATTTCTGTATTTATCACTCAACTGTACCTACAATATTTTTTATCACACCGCCATCATAAATGCGATTTTAGGTACTGTGAACGATACCTAAAATAGCACTTCTTAGCCTAGGCCGTAAAATATTTACTTAGGGTACAGCGTATTATAAAGTAACTGAAACTGTGATTTGATTGGCTGACGAACATTTGTAGCTGTACTTTATGGTACAATCAGTGATTCATATTCTTGCCACCGTAGCGCTGTCGATAGAACACACGACGGTCAGCTGACTGAGCACTAGCCATCATTTGCACGAAACTAAAACAAACTATGGGCGACATTGTTTTAAATCGTGATGATGATTATGTTCCTCAGGATATTATCGATGCAGGTAAGAGTGGGTGACTTAATTTACTACAAATTCACAACCTGGAAGGCAAAAAGAAAGCATTCCGACCCTGGACCCTCGGCTTTTTTAGGTTAGGACTCTGTGCAACCTCTATTTGCACTTATGATTGACTAGTGTGATAAAAAATAGTGTGGGACACTCGGCCCCTAAGCGGCACTTTTCCTCGTGTAAATTGCAGTACTCGCCGTTCGTCTCGGCTACGCCTCGACTCCGACTCGTACTACACATTCACACTCGGTCAAAAAAGTGCCGCTTAGGGTTCTTGTATCACAAATAACTATTACTAGAAAAAAAGGCGGACGGTAATGACGACTAAAATGACAAAAATCGAGGGACAGACTTTAAAGTTTTTACAATATTATTTATTTGGCTTGAAAAATGTGCATAAATTAAACTTATATTGATCTAAAGTTTACAAACGTGATACTTTAAGCGTTTTTAAGGTTACTGTCTGAAAGAAAAATGAGAAAATCAGTATAGGTTACTGTCTAAAAAAAAATAAGAAAATCAGTATATCCTTCTGCAAAGTGAAGTTGGGACGCCGCACAGTGGGGCGAAATGAAAAAACGATGTTCAAAATAACCTGTAGGTCCCAATTCTTAATCGATTTTCAAT
>JBAGKK010038717.1:0-10623 GCA_037177015.1 Euceroptres primus | reverse complement strand
AAAAGAATCATATTTCATTAAAACACTAAACTCATGTATATATATATATATATATATATATATATATATATATATACACGAGTTTAGTGTTTTACTGAAATCTGATTCTTTTATTGTGAAGATGTCCATCGTATTTAATTCAGACCTGGTATGCATTTTTTGACTTACAGCCACCCTGTGAAACTTTCTTAAATTTTTTATGTAAAGAGAATGTTTGTAAGAACATGAAATAAATCAATAAAAGTAATCCGAGTCGAACAGTAGTTTTACAAGACTCTGAAATTATCGTAAAAAAAATGGTAATTTCAGTTGAAAGTATGTTGTTACAGAATGCTTCAGAGGGCCCAGGAGACAGAGTACATAAACGTCAACTGCGTGGATCCTTTAGGAAGGACTGCACTGCTTATGGCAATAGATAACGAGAATTTGGAGATGGTAGAGTTATTGATAGAATATAAAGTTGATACTAAGGACGCTTTGCTTCACGCGATTTCCGAAGAATTTGTCGAAGCAGTGGAGGTCCTTCTCGAACACGAGGAGACCATCCCTCGACCAAGTGGCGCTCCTCACGTAAGCAGTCCTGTATCGTCTGCTTGCAATATGCCCGTTCGTAGCCTTGTACGTAGCTGGAAAATCAATTCTAACCATCTTTTTTCACTCTGATCAATACCGTTTTCTAAGAAACATTTTTGTATTTTCTTCACTTAAAAAAAAATATTGAATCATCCTAATATCAATCAAATGTCTTCCATTTTAATATACCTTTAAAAATAAAAAAAATAAAACAAAATGATCATGGATAAATAAATTAATAACTGATTCATTGTTGCATTAGAACATTATATTAGAATTTATAATTTGTTTAGCATATTAAAATATTGTTGTGATTTACATTACATGCATTGTCTGCTAATAATAGCAGTTGTTAACTTGAAAAATATTTAAAGATTTAAATATTTAAATATTTAGACATTAATAAAAATGTTTTATCTGCGGTGGTTTGTCTTGCATGAAGGAAACGGCACTATCTTGCGCCTTCGAATAAAATCGATCACCTTCAAATGCCTCGTCGTGACTTTTATCGTTGACGAATATTGCAATTATCAGAAACACTCATCAATATTAAAAAGTAAATTAATATTAATCATAATTGCACTAAAGTTATGGCCTGGAAGATGCTTTTCATGTAGAATTTTTGTATTGAGTATGAAAAGTATGTAACTGCTTATTCCCACTATATATATATATATATATGATTAAATAAATGAAATATATATATATATATGCTATATATATATATATATATATATATATATATATAATCTAGCTATATAATCCCACATCTAAAGCAAATCATAACATGCATGTTACGTGAATGATAGCGAGATTATAAGTGTTTAAGAAAAACTGATGAAAAATTATATTATAAGAGTAATAATAAAGCAGGAAAATATAAAATGCCAGCGTTTTAAAAACCAAACGATAATGTATGTTTTCGAAGCAGAATATAAAAAAATAAAGCACTTTTATTACAAGCTGATCGTAAAATGGAAAATGTAAACGCAACCCACGAGAATAGAGACGGACGTTTAATTTCGTCAGCAGGTGCAAAACTTCCGGTGGAAGATGAAAAATTAAGAAATTCTATGACGTAATTTAATCGGCTTTTAATTCAATCGGCTCCCAGAGTTCAAACCAGTGCAGATATTAAATTATAATTGACGAGAAACTCGGTGTAACTTTAGAAATGTCTGACATATTCTCACCCTTATCAATAATTTGCACTCCGACAGCTTAAAACCAATGTCGACTAAATCCAATCCAATTTACATTTTGATACCTCACTTAATGGGAATTATTCAAATAATGAAAAAAGAATTTAAATATGCTAGTAATTAACTTTAAAAAGTTAATTATTTAATGGGCTTTCTATAGAATACGCCAAAAGGCTATTTTTGGAATAAAGTAATTTAAATTTTTAACTGCTTTTCAGAGTTGGGAAGCTTTACCGGCGGATACTGCAACTTTCACGCCGGATATAACACCTCTGATCCTCTCGGCTCACAGAGATAATTACGAGATAATAAAAATCCTTCTCGATCGAGGATCGACTTTGCCGATGCCCCATGACGTTCGTTGCGGGTAAGATTTCAAAAATTTTTAAAGAGTTTTTAAAAAAATATTAGGAATTTAATGTGGATCAAGGTCTAAAGGATCGATGTTAATTTTTGCTGTAGATTTGTGTTATTTTTTTTTTAATTTGGTATAATGCAACTAAAAATAAATCATTAATTTATATATCAAGTGACTAAAATAATATTTAAGGATGTTCACCCTTTGCCCCTTTATCGCACCTACAATTTTTAAAATAGGTTTATAAAATCGAGGAAAATAACCATATTGTTAAATATTACAAATCTTAAAAGAGAAATCAAAGTAGTGCGTCTTAGAAAAAAAAAAGTTGAATCAGAATCTATAATTGTTTATTTACCTAACATTAGTTATTTGAGATTTTCTTTCGCTTTCGAAAAAAATCGTAATTCTGATTCAATCTTCATCATTGATAGTGTATTTTGTTCTTTAATTATTAACTACAATTAAAGACATGAGAATGACAACTCGTTAAAGACAGATAAAATATTAGTTAATTAAAAATTTGTTTTATGCTAATTTAACTGTGTTTTAATTTAGGCAGTGTCTATTATTACGGAAATTTCCGTACAACTAGCACACAAAATAGTATGGGCCGAGGCTATTATTACGGAATTTTCTGTAACAAGGAATTGCCGAGGCTATTGTTACGGAATTTTCCGTAGCAAAGAATTTCCGAGGCTAATGTTACGGAATTTTCCGTAGCAAAGAATTTCCGAGGCTAATGTTACGGAATTTTCCGTAACAAGGAATTTCCGAGGCTCTTGTTACGGAATTTTCCGTAAAAATCCCCCCTTTGTTGTATGCTTATTGTACGGAAATTTCCGTAATAATGTCCTCGGACTTTAATTTTTATTAAAACGCATCCAAATCGAGATCCAAATGTAATTGAAGGTAATATTTTAAGGAACAAAATACACTATTAATGATGAAAATTGAATTAGAATTACGATTTTTTTCTACTCTCTAAATCTGAGTCAGTCAAGATTTAGAGAATAAAGCGAAAAAAATCTCAAATAACTATTGTTAAATAAACAATAATAGACTTAACTATTTTCTTTTAAATCATAATTATTGGAGTTCTCTTTTAAAATTTGTTATATTTAATAATGTGGTTATTTTCCTCGATTTTACGAACTATTCAAAAGACTATTCAAATTTGAGGTACGATAAGGGGTGAATATGTAATATGTAGCATATGCTATTGCGATCTGCCAAAAGCAGGTGCTATTGATTTATAATATAAAATTTCTATATTATATTTATATACTATAAAATTTTCAGTATCACTGTTGATTCAAATCGATAAACTTTGATTCAAAAATAGTAGATTTTGATTCAACAGCGATGCTATAAATTCCAGAGCATATTACTTAAAATCTATAGCATCTGTTTTTGGCAGATAGCAACAGCATATGGTATAGATTCAAAAGTATTTTTTTCTCAGTGTAATTTGTTTTATAATTATAAAAGATCGCATTTCATGTTTCTCTTTAATATTATACATTATTCGCCAAGTTTAAACGCAAATTTTGGTAAGAGCGTAGTTTAAATCACGAGGCGAAGCCGAGGGATTTAATCGCTCGAGCCAAAATTTTCATTTGGACATGGCAAATGCAGTGCTTTTCGTCATGAGATCGAGAAAAAGCCAAATGAAAATGCCGAAATGACGAAAATATATTTTAATTATAAATATTAGCTTGTTTTTCCAATGAATTTTCAGAATTAAATATTCTTTGATCCACATTTGAATTCAGGACCAATTAAAATGATAATGTCCCCTTTGTCCCCAATTAAAATGATAAATGTCCCCTTTGTGCAAATTAATTTTGAAAATCTGTACTTTGCATTTTTTTGAGGAACCTACCGAATGTTTCCTATAAGAAAAAATAATTTTTGAATATAACTTTACTTTTAAACCCAGGATTTCTAAAATCTGACCCACATACGGTTTTTTTTTGCGTTAAGGGTAACAAACACTATTTTAAAACAGAAATACATAATAGAATGTTTTAAGCTGCTAGTATATAAAATTACAAAATATTTTATCTATAAATAAATGTGACTGAATATTTTTTTAAATTTTCATTTACAGTTGTGACGAATGTGTGCAATCGAGAATCGACGACTCGCTTCGACATTCCAGGAGTAGGATAAACGCCTATCGTGCACTGGCTTCACCCTCCTTAATCGCCTTGTCCTCCAAGGACCCCATTTTAACGGCCTTTGAACTCTCCTGGGAGCTTCGTCGTCTTTCCTTTCTTGAGCATGAATTCAAGTGCGAGTACCAGGTGACGTTTTAAATAAAACTTAATAGCTGCATTTTCTTTTAAGCTCTTCCTCTCGACAATATTTCTCTTATTTATCCTCTCACTTTTTCCTCATAAGAAAATTAAAATGAGAAAAAACGGTACAAGAGCTTGTCGGAAGAATGGGTCAAACGTAAAATGAAATTGTTATTTATTTATGCGCATATATTGCAAGCTCAAGTTTGCATATCAGTTTAGAAAGTCAGTTTGCCCCGAGGAAAAATTCCGATTCGATTCAAAATGTACTGAGATGTTGAAATTTTATTCAATGTAGGAAGAATATTTACAGAAAGAGAAAATATGAAAGCAAGAATATAAGAATACGAGATATATTTAGAATTATGTAATCTAGGCCTTAGAATTAGAGGCACGCTGATTAATTACTAATTATCAAAACATCTATGCTAAATTATGCATATAATAATTAGGAAGATTAACGCTCTGGTTAATAATCAATTATCATTTCATTAATAACAATTACAAAATGATTAGGTTCTGATTATGGGTTAGAAATCGGGTACGTCGTGTAGTTTCAGTGAAAGTTCAAGATCATAAATGGAAAGCTGAAAGTCTAACTTGTGATAAGGATTCAATGACTTTGGAGCGTAATAAGATTAGCGTTTAAAGGGTCGTTAATAAAATTTGAGAGCATTTCCTTCCTTTTAGGTCTCTCTTGTACTTGGGATGTGTGCTGCTTTAAGATGCTTGATGGCTTTTTCACTTTCACCTCACCACCCCCTATTTATCATCACCTCTGCATTTAATTGCCGAAAGTTTAAGGACTTTGCACCAACCAAGGAGACCTGTGATTTATTCGATTATAAATCCCAAAACTTGGATGAAAACAAGCAGCTTGTAATTAAGTTATACTCACAGCCAACATTTTTTCCCCTTTCTTATTTCATTTTTCCCCTCTCATTTCTTCAACTTTTATACACTCAGAGAAAAAGTTGTCTTAAAACAAAAGTCTCGTCCGCTTGCGTGCTGCTTTGTCTTGAACCACGTTTCTTGCAAGAGGATTACGTTTGCTTATGTTTGCTGCAAAAGGATTCCTTTTGAGACAAATGAACATCCTCTTAACCTTAAAAAGAAGGAATTCCATTTGTTTCAAGAAACATCCTTTTTAGTCCAGTCAAATTGTCATCTTTCAAAGATGACAATTAACTCACGAGTATTAACTCACGAGCGCATTTTTTTCTGCTTAATTGCTTCAGTTTGGGTCACTCATATACCATCTGGTTTTGTGATGAGAAATTCGGACCAGAAACCGGACATATTTTTTTAGAAAGCTGCCAAAAATCTCATATGCGGAATTGTTGCGCTTTTTTTATTGCTTAATCGCTTCACTTTAGGTCACTTGTATACCATCTGGTTTTGTGACAAGAATTTCGGACCAGAACCCGGGCATATTTTTTGAGAAAGGTGCCAAAAATAATATATGCGGGGATTTTTCATCTCCTATAGATTTTAGCGAAAAAAGTAGAGAGAGGAAATAAAGTAGACCAAAAAATTCTGAGAAAATTGGAAAAAAATAATGTCCTAGCACCAATTTTTTCCGAAATACAGCGTTTCGAAAAATCCTGTTCTTTTCGATTTTTGAGCAAAAATTGCTACTTTTCAAAAAACCATCTAGAATTTGTATAATCGATTGACCTATACCAGAATAGTTCACAGATAACTTAAAGTATTCGTAATTATCTTTAATTTAAGATAAAGAACAACCCTCTAGGTCAAATAGATCGCGAGCTACAACCTCTCAAAGATGACACCTTTTTGCCTGTTTTTATGACCAAAAATCATGGGTTTAGTTTTTGTGAACTAGAGGGTTCCCTAAGAAATCTACGTTTATGATGACAGAAGATAACTAAAATCACATAAAATTCCACGTAAATTGGAAAAAAACAATGTTCTATTTTCATAAGCTTCGGAGTTATGAATTTTTGAAACTTTGTGTTTTTTCACTGTTTTTATCCAAAAATGGAAAACACGTTTTTCTGATTATTTCTGCAATCCTGACGTGAAAATTACATAAGGATAAATGAAAGAGGGCTCAGTTCTGAAAATCTTTTAAAAAACGTGGTTCTAACTTAAATAGGTCAAAAGTTATAACCTCGCAAAGTTGACCCTCTCTGTGTTTTATGGGCCAAACGTACTGAAAAATGTAATTTCAGTCATGTTTTGACTAATACAAAGAAATATAATACACTGAATGATTACTAATGATCCATTAAACTTTTCTTATAAGTAAACTAATAATTATTTTAATTAATTAATTTTCTTACAAATTCATTTTTCATTTTTTGCACATTTTTCATTCGTTTTTTCGAAGAAATGAATTCAAAATGGTTTATTCGTCACTTTTCATGAATAATGAAACATATTCATAAACAAATAAATGTTATTAAGAATTAAGTTTTCACTTTTTCAGCACTTATGACTACTTTTGTCTCCTAATAAAACTTACAGAATAAAATTTAATGCAATAAATGAATAATAATGATCAATTAAACATTTTTTATAAATAAAGTAATAATTATTTCAATTAATTTTTTTACAAAATAATTTTTCATTTTTTGCACATTTCTCATCCTTTTTTTCGCAGAAATTAATTCAAAATGGCTTATTCGTCACTTTTCGAGAGCAATAAAACATATTTATAAACAAATAAATGTTATTAAATACTTTCTCAGCACTTGCGACTACTTTTTTCACCTAAATTAACCCGCAAAGACCACACTCCATCTGCGCATACGTATATACCACACTAGTGCGAATTGGGATTTCGCATTTTTAAATGTTAATAATTCATGCATAAATAAAGTAATTATAACTCATAAGATACGTTTTTCAGGATAAAAATTACTGAGAAATTCAATGGTAATAAAAATAAATGTAATAAACAATTTTTAAATAGCAAAAAAGAAAGAAATGAGAAAAACTTTTCTGAAATGTCACACTTGTTTGAAAATTTTGCTGGTGCGAATTCGCACTAGTGTGGTATTTGAGGGTTAATTGAAAACAGATAAGTATTCATTCTTTACAAGTGAAACAAAATATTATTTTTTGAGCAATAAATGTTAACACTGAGTCCCTTTTCTCATAATTATTCCATTGTTTTTAGGAAGTGGAAGATATTTTTAGAAACGGAAGGTGCAGAGGGAAAACGAATGCTTAAAATTATTACACTTTAAAATTAAATTAACTTAAATTCAGAAAAATTTGCTTAGTTTTAAGGAAATCATTCTGAACTTATAAGACCTCAATGGATGAATTCCAGAACTTTATTATTATCCATGGTTAATAATAAAGTTCGAAACAGTTGTTTTCATAATTCTTAGGATGTCTAGAGATACATATTAGGGTGGATCGAAAAACACAAATTTTGGAAATTGAAAACGCCTTAGAACTGAAAATTTTCCTATTGGGTTCCTCATAATTTGTGTAAAATCTCAAATGAATCAATTAATATCTTGAGGTTGGGCGGAGCCGAAATATGTTTGAAAAATTCGTTATTCTCAGATTTTCGAAAAAATCGTTAATGTCACTTTTTTTCGAAATCCACTTAATATACCCAATTATTAGAAATTTTTCTGAATTTCTCATTTGATTTTATACAGGAGAAAATTTCATTCTTATGGACCCCCTAAAATGAAAAAAAGTTCCAGAAGCTCTGCAAATTAGAATAAAATTTTTTTGAGTCTCCAGAAACATTCTGGAACTCCAAATGTAACCCACAAAAAATTGGGAAGACTTCAACATTTGAAATGACTATAACCTGGTCCTGATTCAAGATATTGCCATTTTAAATCTTGAAGTTTTCCCAATGTTTCTGTAGGTAAATTTTGAGTGCCAGAAAGTTTCTGGATGCTCAAAAAATTTTCTTAAAAGTTGCAGAATTTCTAGAGCTTTTTTTATTTTAAGGAGTCAATAAGAATGAGATTTTCTCTTATGTAAAGTGAAATTAAAAATTCAGCAAAATTGATGATTATAATTACTAAGTAGAATTCGAAAAAAAGGAACGTTAGCTATTTTTTCAAAAATCTGAGATTAACAAATTTTTTAAATTTATTTTGGCTCCGCCCAACCTCAGGATATTAATCGATTCATTTCAAAGTTTACACAAGTTATGAGTGACCCAAAAGGAAACTTCTCAGTGCTAAGGCGTTTTCAATTTTCAAATAACTTATAACTTTCTTTTTTCTTTCACAAAAAGCTTCAAAAATTCATAACTCTGAAGTTTATGAAGATAGAATAACATTGTTGTTTTCAATTTACGTGGAATTTTATGAACTTTTAGTTATTCTCTCGCAGCATAAACGTAGATTTATTAGGGAACGCTCTCGTTCACAAAAACTAAACCCACGATTTTTGGTCATAAAAACAGGCAAAAAGGTGTCATCTTTGAGAGGTTGTAGCTCGTGATCTATTAGACCTAGAGGGTTGTTCTTTATCTTAAATTAAAGATAATTACGTCTATTTTAAGTCATCTGTAGACTATTTTGACGTACGTCGATCTATTATACAAATTTTACATGATTTTTTGAAAAGTAGTGATTTTTGGGGAAAAATCGAAAAAACAGGGTTTTTCGAAACGCTGTATTTCAGAAAGTATTGGTGCTAGGATATTTTTTCCAAATTTCTCAAAATTTTGTCTCCTTTTTCCTCTCTTCACCTTTTTCGCTAAAATCCATAGGTGCGTTTCAGTTTTTAATTCGAAAACTAAAATTTTTCAAAAATAATTTTTTTCAAAATAAAAATTGAAACGCACCAGACATCGATTCCTTGATATATTTCTTATCATTTCTTCAAATTTCAGCATTATATTTACGTTTTTCTCTTAATAAACCCGCTGAATAAAAAATCGGTCGGTAATTCGCTAAATAACCCGCTAAATAAAGAATCGGTCGGTAATTCGTCACATCATTACTTATGTATCAAATGCCCTTAATATGGGATTTCGCCTCTTTTTTCGACAATTTGACTGGACTATTTGTCGCAAGGGGACATTTCTCTGAGTGATACTGCAACGTTTTATTATAAAATTTTAATAATAATAATTTTCTGTCTGTCTTTAGTTCACAATTTAATATAAATAATCAGTAGAAACTTTTGACGTGTCAAATTTCTTATAAGGTAGCAGAACTTTATAGCTTAAATAACGAAAGTTTAGTAAAGTGAATTCTGTTCTTGCATAAAACAAGCTCACATAAACGAGCGTACAGAGAGAGGTTTGATAACCCTCAGGCAAGGGATGCCATTTATCTTAAAATGCCTCTGGACCCACTAGATTTACAGCCCAAGACACAGTAATTAGCTGCAGTTGAGCCAAGTGCATAAAAACGTTTGAAGAGTTTTCAAACACAAAAAAAGGTTCATTTTTTTAATTTTCAAGGTTCACAAGTCAAATTACTTATAAAGAGTGACTTTAAATAACTAATTCAGAAAACAATACTCATTTCTAAAAATTTTTAAATACATTTTGTTAAAGATCGTTGCATTATAAATGATATTTAAAGGATTTGGAAAATTGATGAATGGATGGCTTTTAATCGTTTTCTGATAACGATTAGAGATTTCCCTCCAAAGGAAATGACCACAGTGAGAATTGATTTCCCGTGAAATTGCCCTCTTACCCTCTCGTCACACACACATGACTGTCATTAGACACCGAGTAGGCTTTGGTTCTGGTTAGCGAGTTCGAACACGTTATGCCCTTCGAATGCCTTGTTGCCTAACCAAAATCTCTCTCATCCAGATTGCAATTTATGCGCAATAAATTTACACCCAGGTGAAAAATATGGTTGGATCAACCATGTTTATTCTCTAGTTTATTACCTCAAGCTTTAATTTATTGTTACTTCAAAAATGGATGCAAAGCTCTGACATTTTTCAATTATACAATGTACAATATGGTGGTCCATTTTATACAGTAAAAAAATCATTTTCTAGAATCAAATCACACAATGGCCTAAATGGTACCTTATATTATAAAAATAATCTGTGTAAACGAAAAATTTCATCGGATAATATTTAGAGGTCGCGCAAAAACCTTAAGAAATAATTTTCTAAAATTAAATTGAACAGCATGGCCTAAACCTAAATGATTTCTTTGACCCTTAAATAAAATAAGATTGAGAGGTTTAATTTATTAGTATATATTAGG
>JBAGKK010038706.1:0-10623 GCA_037177015.1 Euceroptres primus | reverse complement strand
TATATATATAAAAATAAATGTAATTCTTTTTGGGCTCCATTAAAACACTCCAAAAATGTGTGAGAAAAATTTTTTTGATTGATTTTACATAGCTTTTTTAGGTGTGTCCACTGCGTTGATGATTTTTTTTGTAAAGGATTATCTAAAATACAAAAACCAAAAAGATTTAGACTCAGTAAGAGTGTGGCTATGATCCGAACTAGAATTATTAATTTTTATGCACAAATAACAAAATAGCGGATGTTTAAAAAAATCGAAAAATAAGGTTCTTTTTGGTGGGTTTTTAGGCGAAAAAAAGTAATAAAAATGAATATTTTGAAAACTCGCACATACTTTCGAAAACCGTCATAAAAAAATCTATTTTTTCAAGTTGATGAAGTGAGATGATCCCTTATTAGCTTTTCTAGGATAAATACCAGTTTATTAGATAAAGATAATTACTTCAAATACCTAAAAAGCATAAATGAATCAACACCCAGAGTGAGAAATTAAATTTAGAGACCGAATCCATTTCAAATCAGGCAGGCAGTGCAACTTTAAGTCACAGAATCACAGAATTTGAGTTGTCTATAAAATATATTGTTTTTCAAAGGAAATAAGGAGACACGTATTTTACCGTTTTGAGCAAAAATACATTTTCACGAATTTATGAGTATTTGAATTTTAAGCTTCTTTTAAAAAAAAACACAAGATTTTTCTTTAAACTTTTATAACTTTATATTCAATTAAGATATTTAAATTTTTTCCTGATTATGGTTTATTGGCCTCTTTCAAAATCCGCCAGAAAATTAAGAAAATATTGAAAATTCGCAAAATGGCGACGGTTTTTTTGAAAAAATTAAAAGACGATTTTCTCAAAAACCGCACTTTGTTTTTTGCCCAAATTTTTTTGCTAAATTGGTACTCATATGATGAAAAAAAGAGATAAGTTTTATGCGGGCTAAACTACTGTTGTAAACAGGAGAATTTTTTTTGATGCAATCGAATTTTTCTTAAAACTGACGGCACATACGAAAAAATATCAACAAAAAGTTTGATCCTTTAAAAAAGTTCTACGCAAAAGACCTCTTAATCTTTTATTATATCTTGCATCGTTTGTGAGAAAAATTCGAAAATGGGATTTTATAAAAACAGAAATTGTCCTGGGCTCAAAAATGGTTTGGCCAATATAAAATTGCTGGATAGTTTCCTTATGTAAACATTTAAAAAAAAAATATTTGAAAAAATTAAAAAATGGGATTTCCAATATAATCGATCTTATTTTTTAAATTGAATTCTTCAAATATAAAATGGCGATTTCATCGAAAAACCCATCTTTTTAATTTTATAAAATATTTTTAAAAAATTTATGTTTACATCAGGAAACCATCCAGCGAGTTCTATGTTGGCCAAATCATTTTTGAGTTCAGGACAATTTCTGTTTTAACAAAATCACATTTTTGAATTTTTCTCACAAACGATGCAAGATATCACAAAAGATTAAGAGGTCTTTTGCGTAGAACTTTTTTATAGCATCAAACTTTTTTGTTGATATTTTTTCGTGTCTGCCGTCAGTTGTGAGAAAAATTTGAAAATTCGATTTCATTCAAAAAAATTCTCCTGTTTACAAAAGTAGTTTAGCACACATGAAACTTATCTATTTTCTTTGTCACATGGGTACCAATTTATCAAAAAAATTTTGGCAAAAGACCAGGTAGGGTTTTTGAGAAAATCGTCTTTTAATTTTTTCAGACAAAACGTCGCCATTTTGCGAATTTTTAATATTTTTTAAATTTTTTGGCGGATTTTGAAATAGGCCAATAAACTTCACCGCAATCAGGAAAGAACTTTTATAACTTTTATAACTTAGAACTTTTAAAACTTTTTTAACCTTAGACTCAATTAATCAATAGAAACAATAGAATCAATTAATTGAGTGTAAAGTTATAAAAGTTTAAAGAAAAATGTTGTTTTTTTTTAAAAAAGAAGCTTAAAATTCAAACACTCATAACTTTGTGAAAATGTATTTTTTCTCAAAACGGTAAAATACGTGTCTTCTTATTTCCTTTGAAAAACGACATATTTCACAGACAACCGATTCTGTGACTTGAAGTTGCATTGCCTGCCTGATTTGAAATGAATTCGGTCTATAGATTTATATTATAATTCAAAATAAAATTAAAATTTAGAAGGAAAAATATTGAATTAGCATTTTTGAAATATTTCAAAACAATTTACTCCAATCGAGGGTTTAACTGTATTCGTTATGTACAATACTGAATTCGTACACCTAATTCTAAATTCTTTTGAATTCTTTAAAATTCACTTGAACTCTTTTGAATTCCTTTCAGTTGTTTTGAATTTCCTTGAATTTGTTTGAGATTCATTTGAGATCTCTGGAATTCGTTTCAATTCAACTTGAATTTCTTTAAATTCATCTTGAATTCTCCTGGATGGCTTTTGTATTCACCTTTGATTCTTTTGATTTCCCTTGAATTATTTGAATTACTTTGAATTTTCTGGAATTATATTGAATTTTCTTGAACTCTTTTTAATTTTCTTAAATTATTTTGAATTTAGCCTGAACTCTTTTGAATTATTTGAATTTACCTGGAATTCATATCAATTTATCTCAACTAGAATGATTTCAGTTGCATTCAGTTCGCTTGAATTCACTTGAACTCTTTTGAATTCTTTTAAATTCGCTTGAGATATTTGAAATTCATTTAAATTGTTTTGAATTTGTTTGGACTCTTTTGGATTTATACTTGAATTCTTCTTGAATTTTTTAATTCTTCTGAACTCTTTTATATTCTTCTGACTTCTGTTGAATTCGTGGAATCCTTGAATTCAGGTGTACATAAAAATTATTAGTGGCCAATCCCTCGACTCCAATCGTATCATTTTCCATAGAATAAAAAAATGAAATGAAAGATAGATAGTCAATTTTTTTCAGAGGAAAATGGTCGAATCGATACGATGATGGGAAATCACTTTTGCCAGTTAGTAATTTTGTTAATAAGATAAGAGTCGAATTGGTTATTATTTGATTCCAATTTTTTTCTTTTAATTTTGATTATGATGGAATTCTCTATGTTTTATAGATTACAAAGACTGAAACGCGTAAACCGTCTGTGCGCAGATCGGGTGCTAGCAAGGAATTCGTCAACCTCTGTCTTGAAACACATAACTTCTATCGATCACGACATGGAGTTCCGCCCTTACGACTCAGCAAACAGGTTCGTTTTTAAATTGAAAATTTAAATGAATTTTTTATACGAATTTATTTTTAAACAAATTTTTTTAAATTTGTTTTTTGATGCTCGTCCATATTTTCCACGCTTTTGTTGAATTTTTCCTTATGATGTTACTTGTTTAGCTTATCATTTCCACCATCCTTTCCTCATCGTTCATAACTTTTGTAATTTAATGCTTGTTCCAATTCTTATAGTTTTAAGATTTGAATATTAATTTTATTACTTTGGTTTTATTTTCTATTTATTTATTTATTTTTCTTATTATTTTATATATTTTTCTCATCTCGAATGAGAATGTTTATCTAAACAACCTCTTATTTCATCAAATGTTCATCAATTGAATTTCAGTATCAGGAAAAAATAGATTCAGAAATCGATTATTTTCTATTATGGAATTCTAGTCCTACTTCTGATATGGATTCGCAGAAAGCTTTACGTAATTGACAAAATGTTTTGACCTACCAAACCTCATTTGTTACAATCTTTATTGCCTTGACCACACCTTTGAAAGGTTTCATTAAAGTCTATCAGTAAAAGCTTTTTTCCAATAAAAATTGTATGTCAAATTTTAATTTATATTTCAGACCAAAAAAATTATTTTGAAAATTATTATAAATTATTACACGTGATGTATATTTTTCAGCTTTGCAGGGCGAGTCAGGAGTGGGCCAATGTCTTAGCAGCTAGGGGTAGATTAGAACACAGAGCCAATATAGACTATGGGGAGAATCTCTACTGCATGTGGAGTTCCAATCCAAAAACCTTAGTGGGTGGTGAGGAGCCAGTGAATGAATGGTAAGTGAACTGGTTTTTTATGCAATCTAAGTGAACACAGGAAATTTAATAAATAAAGCAATCCAACATTAAGAGATCAAGGATATTATGGTTTTATTATACGTATAATTATTATCAAGGGTATAAATATTTTTACTGAGACATTTTCAGGAAAAATTTATTAATTAAAGAAAATGTACAAATGACTGGAACTTGAAATGCTCAACTTTTTAGAAATCACCCAAATGCAATATAATAAATTAAAATCAATAAATAATAGTCAAATACAATTCAGGCAAAAAGTTTGAGTTACGTGTTGTTCTTTTGTAAAATACCAAAGTGGAATTGACAGAAAATAGTACACTGTTTAAGAAATGTACTTACGCGTAAGCGAATTTTTCCGGGGTTTTTAGTCATTAAACAAATACACGAAAAATTTTAATCGAGCTTTTTTATATTTGTTATAACTTAGAAATGGTGCAATTTGGTACACAGGTACAATGGATTTTTTTTTCTCAAGACAAAAATCTATAAATTTCATGAAAAACTTTTTTTTATGATTGTTTATTGCTTTTTTTTTTAAATAAACGCGAAAAAACGCCAAAAAATGTGCGATTTTCAAAGAAATTTATTTATTACTAAATGTTTATAAATAGTAACAAATGTTCATGAATTTTGAAGTTTATGCCTTTCCAAAAAAAAAATGAGCCGTATAACTTTCAATTCGGTCTGATAGTTTATGCAAAATTGCATTTTGCACTAAATTCCATTTAAGTAGTAATCGACTTTGAAGTCGATGCAAGGTCAAAGTTTTTATCCGCAACTAATCAAAACACTACCAATCGAAAGGGTAAAACGTACACTTTCATTTGCATGCTTGTTGCTTCTATAAATTTTCATTATTTATAACCATTACAGAGGTTTTAACAAAGGTATAAAATCTGCTTAGTTGCAAAATTAATATCTCCGCGGTTTTTTATGATAGAAATATGCGGTTTGCATATTTGAAAAGGGCTTGAAAAAACGTTTATTTTAAAAAAATCTGTCTAGCTACATTTGGGACCAAAATATGGTCCATTTTGTGTTTCTTTTAGTGGTGATTGTGACCTTCAATTTGGTGATAGAGAAATATAAAAAGTCGCAAATTAATCTTAAAACCTTCAACTATTATTTTTTCAAGACGAGCAAGTGATCAGACTCAATTTTATTAATTAAAAAATTAAAGAACAATATTACTTTTGGTGTGCGAGCATTAAAAATGGGGGCCTAACAAAAAGTGATCGGTCGAGACAGAAACTGTATCTCTCGGAAAAATAGCAATAAATCACTTATTTTTGTACTCAGAACAGTCATTCGACCATTTTTTCCAACTGCTTTTACTATTCTAAATCAGAATCCGACATTATTTTTTAGTTATTATGCAAATTTCAAAAGTTATAAATAAGCAATAAATTATTGTCTTTTTTATAATACAAAATTAGATTTTTAATTTGTTTTTTTCTTGCTCAGATTTCAAGAATGAATAGAGAATAAAGTACTTTAAACAATTTTATGCTGCAAAACAAGTAATTTTTTAATTAAACCTCTCTGATTAAACACTCATTTTTTAAACAAATTATCATATTTCATTCTTTTGACCTGAAAAAAGTTTCTTAAGGTTTTTTGAGCCATTCTAAAGACAAAATGTCTTGTCATTTTTTAAAAAAATTAATAGTTTTTAAGAATAATGCAACTAAAAGTTACAAAATACGCGAGCGAAATTTCAAGCCTACCAAAAACTGATGGGTCAAGACTGAAACATAATATAATTACATAATATAATTGTTAAAAGCACTTTATTCTCTACTCACTCTTGAAGTTAGAGCAAGAAAAAGATAAATTAGATAAGTAATTTTGCAATATAAAAAAGAGAATAATGTAATGTTTATTTATAACTTTTGAAATTTGCATAATAGCTGAAAAATAATGTCGGATTCTGATTTAGAATAATAAAAGCAGTCGAAAAAAGTGGTCGAATGACCGTTCTAAGTACCAAAATAAGTCATTTATTGTTATTTTTTCCGAGAGATACAATTTCAGTCTCGGCCGATCAGTTTTTGTTAGGCTTGAAATTTCGCTCGCGTATTTTGTAACTTTTAGTTGCATTATTCTTAAAAAGCATTAACTTTTGGAAAAAATGACAAGACATTGTGTCTTTAGAATGGCTCAAAAAACCTTAAGAAACTTTTTTCAAGTCAAAAGAATGAAATTTCATAATTTGTTTAAAAAATGATTGTTTAATTAAAAAATGATTTATTTTGCAGCATAAAATTCTTCAAAATACTTTATTCTCTATTCATTCTTGAAATCTGAGCAAGAAAAAAATAAATTAAAGAACTAATTTTGTATTATAAAAAAGACAATAATTTATTGTTTATTTATAACTTTTGAAATTTGCATACTAGCTAAAAAATAATATCGGATTTTGATTTAGAATGATAAAAGCAGTTGAAAAAAGTGGTCGAATGACGGTTCTAAGTACAAAAATAAGTGATTTATTGCTATTTTTTCCGAGAGATACAATTTCAGTCTCGGCCGATCGGTTTTTGGTAGGCTTGAAATTTCGCTCGCATATTTTGTAACTTTGAGTTGCATTATTCTTAAAAACTATTAACTTTTGAAAAAAATGAAAAGACATTTTGTCTTAAGAATGTCTCAAAAAACCTTAAAAAACTTTTTTCAAGTCAAAAGAATGAAATTTCATAATTTGTTTAAAAAATGATTGTTTAATTAAAAAATGATTTATTTTGCAGCATAAAGTTGTTCAAAGTACTTTATTCTATATTCATTCTTGAAATCTGAGCAAGAAAAAAAGAAATTAAAAAACTAATTTTGTATTATAAAAAGACAATAATTTATTGTTTATTTATAACTTTTGAAATTTGCATACTAGCTAAAAAATAATGTCGGATTTTGATTTAGAATGATAAAAGCAGTTGAAAAACGTGATCGAATGACCGTTCTAAGTACAAAAATAAGTGATTTATTGCTATTTTTTCCGAGAGATACAGTTTCAGTCTCGCCCGATAACTTTTTGTCAGGCCCCCATTTTTAATGCTCGCGCACCAAAAGTAATATTGTTTTTTAATCTTTTAACTATTAAACTTACCAAAAGTAATATTGTTTTTAGGTTTTTAACTATTAAAATAAAATCACTTGCTCGTCTTGGGAAAATAAAATTTGAAGGTCTCAAGAGTAATTTGCGATTTTTTATTTTTTTATCACCAAATTGAAGGTCACAATCACCACTAAAAAAAACACAAAATGGGCCATATCTTGTTTCCAAATGTAGCTAGACAGATTGTTTTTTCTAAAGAAACGTTTTTTCAAGCCCTTTTAAGATATGTAAACCGCATATTTCTATCATAAAAAACCGCGGAGATATTAATTTTGCAACTAAGCACATTTTATACCTTTTTTAAAACCGGTTATAAATGGCAATGGTTATAAATAATGAAAAGTTATATAAGCAACAAACATGCAAATAAAAGTTTATGTTTTACCCTTTCGATTGGCGGTGATTTGGTTAATTGCGGATAAAAACTTGGACCCTGCGTCGAATTCAAAGTCGATTACTACTTATGTTACATTTAGTGCAAAATGCAATTTTGCAAAAACTATCTGACCAAATTGAAAGTTATACAGATGATTTTTTTGGAAAGGCATAAACTTCAAAATTCATGAATGTTTGTTACTATTCACAAACATTTAGTAATAAATAAATTTCTTTGAAAATCGCACATTTTTTGGCGTTTTTCCGCGTTTATTTAAAAAAATTAAGCAATAAAACATCATAAAAAAACTCTTATGAAAGTTATAGATTTTTGTCTTGAGAAAAAAAATTCCATTGTACCTGTGTACCAAATTGCACCATTTCTAAGTTATAACAAATATAAAAAACTCGATCAAAATTTTTCGTGTATTTGTTTAATAACTAAAAACCCCGGAAAAATTCGCTCACGCGTAAGTATATTTCTTAATCAGTGCACCATTTTCTATCAATTCCACTTGGTTTGGCATTTTACAAAAGAACAACACAATTTTTAATTCTACTGGACTATAATGAAGAGATCTTAATCTTGCTAGGTACGCTGAAGAAACGCAGCATCAGTACAACAAGGAGCCCACAACTTTGAAAACTGGTCATTTTACCCAGGTGGTCTGGCGTGATAGCACAGAACTTGGAGTTGGTATGGCAAGGAATCGGAATGGAGAAGTCTACGTGGTCTGCAATTACAACCCAGCAGGGAACTTTCTGGGAAGCTTCACAGAGAATGTTCTTCCGCCTGTTGGAACCTGTTCAGGAAAAAGGATCAGTCTTATCGATCCAAAACAACAGAGTGTTATTGATGAGCAGGCGTGGCAGCAGGAAGCCTTACTGGTCCACAATGAGTACAGAAGAAGACACAGAGTTCTGGATCTGAGGTTGAGCCCAGAACTCACTGCTGCTGCTAAGGTCTCTTATTAATTATTATCTTCAAGAATTCATTTCCTTCCAATCTAACAATATATCATTTGATTTTCGTAATTTAATTTTTAAACGTTTTCTTGAAAACAATACAAATAAACTGGTTAGAATAAAAATTGAAGAAAAAGTTTGTAGAGTTTGGAGGCCACTTGTGCACGATTAAATAAGTTACATAAGAGTGTCGCTTTGACCTACTGACGTTTTGTTTCCTACTCTCTTGGCTGAAGCTAACAATTAAACTTTTTGCAGGCCTGGGCTCGCACTCTGTTAAATACCAACAAACTTGTACCACAGTCAGCCTCTCCCTATGGAGAAAATATTTATTCCATGCAGTGCTCAGATCCAAAACTGATTGTATCACCGAGGGAAGTAATTTCGAAGTGGTACTCTGAGAAAAAAGAGCACAAATTTGGAACCGAGCCAAAAATCCTCAATACTTGTAAGTTTCTTCGACTCCAACATTTGTTGGAAATTAGAATTTAAGGTATTAAGTCTGTAAAATTTCTAATTGCTTTCTGTTTCCAGGTCACTTTACCCAAATAGTTTGGAAATCCACCAGCGAAATGGGTATCGCGATGGCAAAAAGGGATGGAACCTGTGTGGTGGTTGCATGCTACCATCCCAGAGGAAACATAGTCGGCCAATTTACAGAAAACGTCTTAAGACCTATAAAAAATCTCTGACTATCCGCCTCTCGGAAAGAACCTGTCGAAAATATATTTTAAGATTTACTTATTTCGACCACTGGAGACTTGTAAGCATTTAAAGATTAAAGTGAAAATCTAGCGACGTACAATGACTGTATGCTGAAGATTGAAACTTTGTTAAAAGTAAGCACACTTGATATGAAATACGAAACGCATTTAGAGGAGTACAATATTTTTGTACATTGTTTTGTAAGAGATTTTTACATTTGTTAGGAATGTAACGAATTTAGGAGTGAGTCAGATGAGTCAAAGTATTATTGTTTGTACTTGAAATGAAGGCAATTGTAGTTTCTTTAAAGAGGATTTGACTGAAGATTTTAGTGAATGGTGCGTCGTTAGAAGATCGTTTGGTTTGTACATAATTATTATGCATTTTTAGAACATTCCACAAACTCGAAATAGTACCATGCATCATGAAACGTAAGCCTTTATGTAATATTTTATTATGCGGAATAATAATTAAATTAATACTGCGAAAAGGTGCTCTATTTATTGCTGATACCACAGATCTTTAAGTTAAGTTTAAGAAAAGAAAAGATATAAATGATATCAACTATATAAAAGAGAAAAATCAAATGATTTGCTTTATAATAATTTATTTATAATAAATTTAATCCGGTGCGAGCGAACGAGATGTTCGCGATGCTGCACACGGCAATATAGATACATTCTCTTTTTATTTTACATCACGTGCAGCCACGTACAGCATTTATTTTTTTTACTTTGTTTTCTGGTCGAGGAATGCTTAATCTACAAACTTATTTATCTACACAAGTGTACTCGATGATTTCGTAAGTCGCACGATAGAAATGAGATTTTCGGATAATTTTCTTTCTACGATATGAAGAAATTTGTGATTATCACTCGTGCGATTGAATTACATTGTGTTGTCGACTTGACTGAAGAACAAAATTTATCGCTCGTTGTACGTACGTTATGGAACTCGAAAACCTTCCATCATTTTCATATAATTTTAAATTTTTGCCACGCTATATATATATATATATAAACTATTTTCATATCATAAAATATAAGAAATTTCACTTTAATAAATAATTTTAATAATTAATTTTTTATAAATCATTTTCACAGCTGTGTAACTAATTATACTAAATATACGACCAATATATATATGGGGCATTATTTCTCAAGTGTACCCACCCCAAAAAATCAATTTCTCCGATCGGGCTCAAATTTACAAAAAGTTTAGTCCTATTAGATGGTACTTCAAAAAAAAAAAGATTGATCAGAAACTCGCCGAGATAAAGAGGGTAAAATTTTTGTACTTTGCGCAAAGAGCCTCTATTTCGGATATAAATATCTTTTTGACACAGTGTGCGTAAAATGCGTTTTTACACACCCATATTAGTGCGTAAAACGGCTTATTACGATACAGTGT
>JBAGKK010038695.1:0-10623 GCA_037177015.1 Euceroptres primus | reverse complement strand
CGTAACATTCGAGCTTATCGTACATAACTCGCGTGGCGCTCGTGTAATCGCACCTCACGCTCGTTGTGTATACTACAAGTACCATAACTGGCAACCCTCCTGAGTCACCACAATTATATGCAAGTTTTAAAATCAAACCGACGGGTTGTTTCAAAAATAATTTCAACGTACTAAAGCTAGGGTTGGTTTTAAAGGAATTTCTAGATAAATGTCAAACATGACAATTCCGAAAGTGCCAAAGTCACCCAAAGATTTTTAATTTCATTTCATGAGTTCAATGAATTCATTTCATGAATTCAAAAGTTTTTTAATTAAACCTAGGGTTGGATTAAAAAAGAGTTTCTAGATGAAGGCCAAAATGAGAATTTTCAAAGGACCAAAGTACCAAACCTATAGGTGGTTTCAAAAGAATTTCTAGATAAATGTCAAAAATGACAATTTTCAAAGTACCTAAGTCGACACAAAATATCTAATTTTATTTCTGTCTATTAATACCATAACTGGCAACCCTCCTGAGGCACTCTTATTATTCACAGGTTCTTAAATCAAACTTAGGTGTAGTTTCCAACAGAATTTCTGCGTAAATGTCAAAAATGACAATTTTCAAGTAACCAAATTCCCCAAAAAAATTTTAATTTTATTTCTGACTACTGGGATCATAACTGGCATCCCTGGTGAGGCACACCTGTTACTTACAAGTTTCTCAATTAACACCAGGGGTGCTTTAAAAAAGAATTTTTGGTTAAATGCCAAAAATGACAATTTTTAAAACACCAAAGTCCCAAGAAAATTTTTAATTTTATTTCTGACTATTAGGACAACAACTGGCAACACTCCTGAGGCACATTATTATTCACAAGTTTTTCAAATAATCCTAGGGGTGGTTTAAAAAAAAGAATTTCTCGGTAAATTAAAACAATTACAATTTTCCAAATACTAAATTTCCCAAAAAATTTTTAATTCTATTTATGACTATTAGGAGCACAACCAGCAGGTGATGCAGATAATTTAGATGATGCAAATGATGCAGATAATGAGGATGATGCAGATTATGCAGATTTTTGCAGGTGATGCGGATAAAGCAGATGATGCAGATGATGCAGATGATGCAGATGATGCAGATGATGCAGATGATGCAGATCATGCGGATGATGCAGATGATGTAGATAATGCAGATGAAGCGGATGATGCAGATGGAGCAGATGATGCGGAGTGATGCAGGTGATTCGGATGATGCAGATGATGCAGACGATGCAGGTGCTTTTTTTCTTTTTTATTGAGGGGAATTGAGAAAATGATTTATTCACTAACCACACCCAAACCTTAAGGACCGCGGGATTCCAAGTAGAACTCCACAGCCCTCAAGGAATGAAGGCGAGTGTGGGACTCATCCTAAAAAGCGGACATACCCACTAAAACGAACTCCTCTACCTGCCAACCCAGAACTCCAGAACCGCTTTCGCATTACTTCAGAGTCCTAGGTTGTTGGCATGGGGCTCCGAAGCAATGCGGTGAACATTGCTTCGGAGTCCCATGTCAACGGGCCACTTCGCCGTGCTTCGGCGCCCTTCTATTTTGCCAGCTTAGGCTTTTCTCTTGTAGCTCTCTGTTTACGTCATCAGGATGCTTCCTCGACGTGGCGGCCTCCTTAAATGACGCGCATCTTCTGGTCCCCGGAAGATGGTCAGTCCGAGGCTTTTCCTATTTTGTCGCGCAGAGGTAGCAGTGCGGCGTGTTTCCACATTCCGCAGCTCTATGGCCCTCTTTGCCACATCTCCAGCAACACTTTGTCCCATCCAGACCTTCACATTTCGCTGTCAGGTGGCCGTAGCCATGACAGCGATAGCACCTTGTGGTCTCAGTCTTTTTACGGACCCCATAGGAGACCCACCCCACCTTCAAATGTCCTGCCCTGATTAGCAGATAATGCAGTTGATACAGATAATGCAGATGATACAGATGATGCTGATAATGAAGACAAAGCGGATGATAAAGATGCCGATGCATCATATGATACTGATGATTGATGCTGATGATAAAGATGATGCAGATAATGCAGAAGATGGAGATGATGCAGATGATGCAAAAGATGCCGATGATGCAGATGATACAGATGATGCTGATAATGAAGATGATGCAGATGATACAGATGATGCTGATAATGAAGATGATGCAGATGATACAGATGATGCTGATAATGAAGATGATGCAGCGGATAATGCAGATGATGCGGATGATACGGTGATGCAGATGATGCAGGTGATTCAGATGATGCAGACGATGCGGATGATGCAGATAACGAATGCTGATGGTGCAGGTGGTACAGATGATGCTGATTAATGCAGACCAAGCGGATGATGCAGATGATTCAGATGATGGAGATGAGGCGGATGATCCAGACAATACTGATAATGCGGATGATGCAGATGGTTCAGATAATGCAGACGATGAGAGTGATGCAGTTAATGTGGATAATGCGGACGATGCAGATGGTGGAGATGATGCAGACGATGCGAGTGATGCAGATGATGCAGTTGATACAGATGATGCATACGGTGCAGATAATGCAGACGATGCGAGTGATGCAGATGATGCAGATGAAGCGGATGATGCAGACGATAGTTGATAAAAGATGATGATAAAGATGCAGACGACAGTTGATAAAAGATGATGACAAAGATGATGCAGATAATGCAGAAGATTGAGATGATGCAGATGATGCGGATTATGCAGATGATGCTGATAATGCAGACGATGCGGATGATGTAGATGCTGCAGTTGATGCAGATGATGCAGTTGATACAGATAATGCATATGGTACTGATGATGCAGATGATACAGATGATGCTGGTAATGCAGACGAAGCGGATGATGCAGTTGAAGCAGATGATGCAGATGATACAGATGATGCTGATAATGCAGTCGAAGCGGATGATGCAGACGACGATGCTGATGATAAAGATGATGCAGGTAATGCAGAAGATGGAGACGATGCAGATAATGCAAAAGATGCCGATGATAAAGATGATACAGATGATGCTGATAATGAAGACGATGCAGTTGATGCTGATGAAGCGGATGATGCAGATGATGCAAATGATACGGTGATGCATATGATGCAGGTGATTCAGATGATGCTGGTATGCAGACGATGCGGATGATGCAGATAACGAATGCTGATGGTGCAGGTGGTACAGATAGTCCAGATGATGCAGATGTTGCAGATGATGCAGATAGAGAAGATGATGCAGATGATGCAGATGGTGCAGATAATGCAGACGATACGGATGATGCAGATGGTGCAGATGATGCAGATGATACGGATGATGCTGATTAATGCAGACCAAGCAAATGATACAGATGATTCAGATGATGGAGATGAGGCGGATGATCCAGACAATACTGATAATGCGAATGATGCAGATGATACTGACAATGCAGACGATGCGGATGATGCAGTTGATGCAGATGATGCAGTTGAAACAGATGATATATATGGTGCTGATGATGCAGATGATACAGATGATGCTGGTAATGCAGACGAAGCGGATGATGCAGACGACGCAGTTGATGCTGATGATAAAGATGATGCAGATAATGCAGTTGATGCAGATGATGCAGATGATGCAGATGATGCAGAAAACGAATACATATGATGCGGGTGATACAGATGAATGCATATTCGCTTCGGATGATCCAGATGATGCAGTAGATGCGGATGATGCAAATTATGCAGATGATGCGGATGATGCAGATGATGCGGATGATGCAGATGATGCAGATGATGCAGATGATGCAGATGATGCAGATGATGCAGTTGATGCAAATGATGCAGATAGTGCAGATAATGCAGACGATGCGAGTGTCGCAGTTAATGTGGATAATGCGGACGATGCAGATGGTGGAGATGATGCAGACGATGCGAGTGATGCAGATGATGCATTTGATGCAGATGATGCAGATGATACAGATGATGCAGATGATACAGATGACGCTTATAATGCAGTCGAAGCGGATGATGCAGATGATGCTGAGAAATAAGATGATGCAGTTGATGCAGATGATGCAGATAGTGTAGATGATGCAGATTAGGCGGATGATGCAGATGACGCAGATAATGCAGATAAAGAAGATGATGCAGATGATGCAAATGATGCAGACGATGCAAGTGATGAAGATGTTTTGGATGATGCAGTTGATGCAGATGTTGCAGGTGATGCAGAAAAAGCAGACCATGCGGATGATGCAGACGATGCAGTTGATGCTGATGAAGCGGATGATGCAGATGATGCGGATGATGCGGATGATGCAGATGATGCAGGTGATGCAGAAAAAGCAAATGATGTAGATGATGCAGATGGTTCAGGTGATGCAGATGGTGTAGATGATGCAGATAATGCAGAAGATGGAGATGATGCAGATGATGCAGAAGATTGAGATGATGCAGATGATGCAGATGATGCGGATAACGAATGCATATGTTGCTGATGGTGCAGATAGTTCAGATGATGCAGTAGATGCGGATGATGCAAATTATGCAGGTAACGAATGCATATGTTGCTGATGGTGCAGATAGTCCAGATGATGCAGTAGATGCGGATGATGCAAATTATGCAGATGATGGGGGTGATGCAGATGATGCAGATAAATAAGATGATGCAGTTGATGCAGATGATGCAGTTGATACAGATGATGCAGATGGTGCAGATGATGCAGATGATACTGATGATGCTGATAATGCAGACGAAGCGGATAATGCAGTTGATAAAAGATGATGATAAAGATGATGCAGATAATGCAGTTGATGTAGATGATGCAGTTGATACAGATGATGCACATGGTGGAGCTGATGATGCAGATGATACAGATGATGCTGGTAATGCAGACGAAGCGGATGATGCAGACGACGCTGTTGATGCTGAGGATAAAGATGATGCAGATAATGCAGAAGCTGGAGATGATGCAGATGATGCAGATGATGCGGATGATGCAGATGATGCAAGTGATACAGAAAAAGCAGATGATGTAGATGATGCAGATGGATCAGGTGATGCAGATGGTGCTGGTTTGCAGACGATGCGGATGATGCAGATAACGAATGCTGATGGTGCAGGTGGTACAGATAGTCCAGATAATGCAGATGTTGCAGATAATGCAGATAGAGAAGAGGATGCAGATGATGCAGATGGTGCTGATAATACAGACGATGCGGATGATGCAGATGGTGCAGATGGTGCAGATAATGCAGACGATGCGAGTGATGCAGTTAATGTGGATAATGCGGACGATGCAGATGGTGGAGATGATGCAGAAGATGCTAGTGATGCAGATGATGCAGTTGATACAGATGATGCAGATGGTGCAGATGATGCAGATGATACAGATAATGCTGATAATGCAGACGAAGCGGATGATGCAGACGATGCAGTTGATGAAAGATAATGATAAGGATGATGCAGATAATGCAGAAGATTGAGATGATGCAGATGATGCGGATTATGCAGATGATGTTGAAAACGTAGATGATGCGGATGATGTAGATGATGCAGTTGATACAGATGATGCATATGGTACTGACGATGCAGATGATACATATGATGCAGATGATACAGATGATGCTGGTAATGCAGACGAAGCGGATGATGCAGTTGATGCAGATGATGCCGATGATACAGATGATGCTGCTAATTCAGACGAAGCGGATGATGCAGACGACGATGCTGATGATAAAGATGATGCAGATAATGCAGAAGATGGAGATGATGTAGATGATGCAAAAGATGCCGATGATGAAGATGATACAGATGATGCTGATAATGAAGACGATGCAGTTGATGCTGATGAAGCGGATGATGCAGATGATGCAGGTGATTCAGATGATGCTGGTATGCAGACGATGCGGATGATGCAGATAACGAATGCTGATGGTGCAGGTGGTACAGATAGTCCAGATGTTGCAGATGATGCAGATAGAGCAGATGATGCAGATGATGCAGATGATGCAGATGGAGCAGATAATGCAGACGATGCGGTGATGCAGTTGATGCAGATAACGAATGCATATGTTGCTGATGGTGCAGATAGTCCAGATAATGCAGTAGATGCGTATCATGCAAATTATGCAGATGACGCAGTTGATGCAGATGATGCAGATGGTGCAGATGATGCAGACGATGCAGTTGATAAAAGATGATGATAAAGATGATGCAGATATTGCAGAAGATTGAGATGATGCAGATGATGCAGTTCATGCACTTGATTCTGATGATGCAGATGATGCATTTGGTATGGATGATGCAGATGATACAGATGATGCTGATAATGCAGACGAAGCCGATGATGCAGACGATGCAGTTGATGCTGATGATAAAGATGATCATGCAGATGATACAGATGATGGTGATAATGCAGACGAAGCCGACGATGCAGACGATGCAGTTGATGCTCATGATAAAGATGATCATGCAGATGATACAGATGATGGTGATAATGCAGACGATGCGGATGATGCATATCGTGCAGATGATGCTGACGATACAGATGATGTAGATGGTTCAGATGATGCAGATGGTGCTGATGATGCAGATGATGCAGACGATGCATTTGATGCAGATGATGCAGATGATACAGATGATGCTGGTAATGCAGACGACGCAGTTGATGCTGATGATAAAGATGATGCAGATAATGCTGATAATGCAGACGAAGCGGATGATGCAGATGATGCAGATGCTGGAGATGATGCAGACGATGCGAGTGATGCAGATGATGCAGTTGATAAAAGAAGATGATAAAGATGATGCAGATAATGCAGAAGCTGGAGATGATGCAGATGATGCAGATTATGCAGATAACGAACACATATGATGCGGGTGATGCAGATGATGCAGATAACGAATGCATATTCGCATCGTTTTATTTCATTTCTGACTATTTGGCATATATCAGGCAACCCTCCTGAAGCAACCCTAGTATTCACAAGTCTCTGAATTAAACCTATGGTTGGTTTCAAAAAGAATTTCTACATAAATGTCAAAAATGACAATTTTCAAAGTCCCAAAGTCACCAAAAAATTTTTGTTTCATTTCTGACTATTGGGCATATAACCGGCGGCCCTACTGAAGCAACCCTACTATTCACAAGTCTTTAAATTAAACCTATGGGTGGTTTCAAAAACAATTTCTAGATAAATGTCAAAAATGAAAATTTTCAATGTCCCAAAATCACCAAAAAATGTTTAATTTCATTTCTGACTATTGGCCATATATCCGGCAACCATCCTGAAGCAACCGTAGTATTCACAAGCCTTTAAATTAAACTTAGGGGTGGTTTCAAAAAGAATTCCTAGATAAATGTCAAAAATGACAATTTTTAAAATCCCAAAATCACCAAAAAATGTTTTGCTTCAATTTTCACTAGGTCTAATTCAAAGACATGTGAATACTAGGGTTGCTTCAGGAGAAATGCCAGATATATGCCCCATCGTCAGAAATGAAATTAAACATTTTTTGGTCATTTTGGGAATTTGAAAATTGTCATTTTTAACATTTATAAAAATATAAAATTTTTTCGTGATTTTGGGACGCTGAAAATTGTCATTTTTGACATTTATCGAGAAATTCTTTTTGAATTAACCCTAGGTTTAATTTAAAGACTTTTGAATACTAGGGTTGCTTCAGGAGGGTTGAAGGATATATGCCCAATAGTCAGAAATAAAACAAAACATTCTTTGGTGTATTTGGGAATTTGAAAATTGTCATTTTTGACATTTATCTAGAAATTCTTTTTGAAACCAACCCTAGGTCTAATTTAAAGACATGTGAATACTAGGGATGCTTCAGGAGGTTTGCTAGATATAAATCCCATAGTCAGAAATGAAATTAAACATTTTTTGTTGATTTTGGGAATTTGTAGATTGTTATTTATGACATTTATCTAGAAATTCTTTTTGAAACCAACCCCAGGTTTAACTTAAAGGCTTGTGAATACTAGGGTTGCTTCAGGAGGATTGCCGGATATATCCCAATAGTCAGAAATGAAATAAATCATTTCTTGGTAATTTTGGGACATTGAAAATTGTCATTTTTGACATTTATCTAGAAATTCTTGTTGAACCCACCCCTAGGTTTAATTTAAAGTCTTGTGAATACTAGGGTTGCTTCCGGAGGGTTGCCGTATTTGCCCAATAGTCAGAAATAGAATTAAACATTTTTTTGTGATTTTAGGAATTTGAAAATTGTCATTTTTTACATTTATATAGAAATTCTTTTCGAAACCACCCCTAGGTCTTAGCTAAAGACATGTGAATACTAGGGTTGCTTCGGGAGGGTTGCCGGATATATGCCAAATAGTCAGAATTGAAACGAAACATTCTATGGTTATTTTGGGACATTGAAAATTGTCATTTTTGATATTTATCTAGAAATTCTTTCTAAAACCACCCCTAGGTTTAAGTTAAAGACATGTGAATAACAGGGTTGCTTCAGGAAGGTTGCCGGATATATGCCCAATAGTCAGAAATGAAATTAAACATTCTCTGGTGATTTTGGGACTTTGAAAATTGTTATTTTTGTCCTTTATCTAGAAATTCCTTTTGAAACCACCACTAGGTCTAATTTAAAGACGTATGAATACTAGGGTTGCTTCAGGAGGAATGCCAGATATATGCCCCATCGTCAGAAATGAAATTAAACATTTTTTGGTGATTTTGGGACTTTGAAAATAGTCATTTTTGACATTTATCTAGAAATTCTTATTGAAACCACCCCTAGGTCTAAGTTAAAGTCATGCGAATACTAGGGTTGCTTCAGGAAGGTTGCCAGATATATGCCCAATAGTCAGAAATGAAATTAAACATTCTCTGGTGATTTTGGGACTTTGAAAATTGTCATTTTTGTCCTTTATCTAGAAATTCCTTTTGAAACCACCCCTAGGTTTAATTTAAAGACTTGTGAATACTAGGCTTGCTTCAGGAGAGTTTCCGGGTATATGCCCAATAGTCAGAAATGAAATTAAGCATATTTTGGTGATTTTGGGACTTTGAAAATTTTCATTTTTGTCCTTTATCTAGAAATTCCGTTTGAAACAACCCCTATGTTTAAATTAACGACTCGTGAATACTAGGGTTGCATCAGAAGTGTTTCCGGATATTTGCCCAGTAGTCAGAAATGAAATTCAACATTTTTTGGTCATTTTGGGACTTTGAAAATTGTCATTTTTGTCCTTTATCTAGAAATTCCTTTTGAAACCACCCCTAGGTTTAATTTAAAGACTTGTGAATACTAGGCTTGCTTCAGGAGAGTTGCCGGATATATGCCCAATAGTCAGAAATGAAATTAAGCATTTTTTGGTGATTATGGGACTTTGAAAATTTTCATTTTTGTCCTTTATCTAGAAATTCTATTTGAAACCACCAATAGGTACAATTCAAAGACTTGTGAATACTAGGGTTGCTTCAGGAGGGTTGCCGAATATATGCCAAATAGCCAGAATTGAAATTAAACATTCTCTGGTGACTTTGGCACTTTGAAAATTGTCATTTTTGACATTTATCTAAAAATTCATTTTGAAACCACCCCCAAGTTTAATTTAAAGTCTTGTGAATACTGCGGTTGCATCAGAAGGGTTGCCGGATATATGCCCAATAGTCAGAAATGAAATTAAACATTTTTTGGTCATTTTGGGACTTTGAAAATTGTCATTTTTGTCCTTTGGCTAGAAATTCCTTTTGAAACCACCCCTAGGTTTAATTTAAAGACTTGTGAATACTAGGCTTGCTTCAGGAGAGTTGCCGGATATATGCCCAATAGTCAGATATGAAATTAAACATTCTCTGGTGATTTTGGGACTTTGAAAATTGTCATTTTTGGCATTTATCTAAAGAATCTTTTTGAAACCGCGAATAGGTTTAATTTAAAGAATTGTGAATACTTGGGTAGCTTTAGGAGGCTTGCCGGATATATGCCCAATAGTCAGAAATGAAATTGAACATTTTTTGGTGATTTTGGGACTTTGGAAATTGTCATTGTTGACATTTATCAAAAAATTCCTTTTGAAGCCACCCCCAAGTTTAATTTGAAGTCTTGTGAATACTGCGGTTGCTTCAGGAGGTTTGCCGGATATGTGCCCAATAGTTAGAAATGAAATTAAACATTTTTTGTTCATTTTGAGACTTTGAAAATTGTCATTTTTGTCCTTTATCTAGAAATTCCTTTTGAAACCACCAATATGTTCAAAAGACTATTGTAAATATTTCACAATGTTGTATTCACACTATTTATCTTTCTGTGTATTTTTCAATCTTGTTCTTCAATTCTGTACGTGCCATTTACACATTTCTCATTTGTAGCATCTGCTTTCTGAAAATGGTCACTATTTATGAGCTTGTTTGCTTCTGCTTTAGAAATGTCTGGAAGAATGAAAGGAATGTAAGTTCTAATCTCAAGACCTTTGAATTTGAAGGATCATTAAGGACGGTACACGAGCTTCTGTACCCTAATAAACCTTAGGATGCCGCTCCGCTGGCGATAACTACTCACTATGGTCACTTGTACCTTTTGCTATTTATGCCTCGGTACCTAGGCCTGCATGATGCTTCACGTTCAAGGCACGTGCCGCTGTTGC
>JBAGKK010038673.1:0-10625 GCA_037177015.1 Euceroptres primus | reverse complement strand
AGCTAGGAACGCCCTCTACCGAATCCAGTCGGTGCGCGCACGCTCCGAAGTACAGTCGCGGCGGAAGAAAATCAGTCTTATTACTTTCCGGACAAACCCTGTATTAGAGACCGCTTATAATCGTCAAAAGTAATTGTTTTTAATGTTGACCCTTTGACCCCCTTTGCTTTCTTTTTCTCCGCTTCATCTTCCAAGACTCTATATGAATATAATTTGGATCTTAAGCCAATAAATTCTGTCATTATGTTGCAATTTCACTCGCCCTTCATTAATCCAAGAACTTTTTTATTTGCAAGAGGGATTCCACGGACATTATTTAATGGATAGTCTGAAGTATCAAATTTGAGCAAATCCCATTTAATATATTCGTAAAAGTTGGGAACTGTGATGTGATATATTAAACTGCCTGTGTCGGTATAGAGTAGCTTATTAAAATTTACATTTAGGTTTATAATTTCTTTTAATCTCCAGTTCGATTTTGTTTGTTGAAAATCTTCAGCTTTTATCAAAAGTTTTTCTATAATTTTAGTTTAAAATCATCCATCCATGTCTGTTGTCTTAAGAATACTTTCGTTTTTCGTATTAAAAAATTTAATTGGTTCAACTTCCCTTACCTCTTGTGGAGCACTGAATTTTGCTGCTAAAATTACATTTACTTTTAAGACACCCATAATTTTTAAAGAATTTTTTACTTGTGCAACAGTCTTTTTTTGCATCATCTACAAAACTATTTAAATCTTTGTGAGTTAAATTTACAATCAAACCTGTTCTGACTCGGTTTTTAAATGCGGTCTCCAAATCTTGCCACCTGACTCTGCCTCCTTTCTTATCCGGGCCCTCATTGATGCCGGTTCCTCTCTTTTGCAGCTTCTTCAATTTTCTGCTCCTCGCTGTCACAAGCTCAATCGCCGTCAACAGTCTATTTTTTGTCAAATCAACAAGTTCTGTCTCCTTAAAATTTTGCTCAATTGTCTGATGGTTTTTGTAGCAATTTGAATCCAGTATCGAATCTCTGAAGTTGTTGCACTTTCTTGTAAAAGCTCGTAAATTTCATCATATATTTGAATTAATTCCTTGAACTGATTCGAATCCATTCTTTCTTTTTTATTTCAAGGTTCAAAGACAACTGAAGAAAAATTAAAAACTATCTTTATAATCAAATAAGTGATGCATCTAAATATCTCACTTTAAATGAGTCTGGTGGAGCACCATTCTACCTCAATTTTCTCCAAGCTGCTTATCTGCTTCGTGACACCGAAGGACAGTTAAATAATCAGGCCAGTCCCAGAAACTAACACCAGAAATTATCACACGCTTGGTGAATCCGCAGATTGTTTTTGATATTAAACTGTTTATATGAACAAATTGTTTATGAGCACCAGAAGAGAAAATGTTTTGCTTTTTCGATTTTGTATTCATTACTCTCAAATAATAATCATTGAAAAAAGAATTTCCTTCCTCACTAAGAAAATGCACTGGAGTTTGCAAATCTTGTGTTTGTTTGTGTTTCTTAGTGAGGAAGGAAAGTCTTTTTTCAATGATTATTTGAGTGTAATGAATATAAAACCGAAGAGGTAGGGAAATGAAAAAAAAAAAGTATCTTATTTTATCTATATTTTTGAAAGCTGTGCAACTGTAACCTAAAAGTATTTCCAAAGCTGTGCAAATGTATGTATTAGGATTGATAATGATCTGTAATGAGAGAGAAATCATTAACAATATATTAAAATAAAATAAATATTTTTGTGTGGAAATTTGTTTTTTAAGCATACATTTTATTATTACATATGCCTTTAAACTCTTCGTTTTTACGTTGTGAATGAAAAGTTCTCTAAAATAAGAAAGCCTTTAACTACAAATTGATAGCGCAAATATAAATCTATTGATCTGAATTTTTAATATGCTACTCCCAAATGTATAAAGAATACGCCGACATTGGTCATTTTGGCCCATTTTTAAATTAACATTGGAATTTTCTAGCGCTTAGTTTATTCATTGTTAATGATTAGTTAAATGAACAATTTTACCAAACTACTGTATCTGTGAGAAGCGCACAAGCCTAGGGAATGTTTCTGCGCCAAAATCAACTCGATTCGGTACTCATTAACAGAAAAGCGACAAGTTGATTATTGCGTTGTACATTGATATTTTCCCTCGATCGACGCGTGAACTGCGTCATCCCCTCTCCTGTCCTACTGGCACGAGTCGGGCCAAGCACAGAGGCAGTTCTGCAATCCGGTGCCTGAATTAAAAATATAATTATCAGAAAATACAAAAACGGGGATAAATCATATACGCAAAGATTAACGAATCAATTTCGACTAAAATTGCGTTGCTGAGTAAGAAAGTTAATACAAAATTTAATTTTGATAAAAAGTAGCGGTTATATATAAATAAATTCATAAAAATATGACAAAAATGATTTTTTAAAATCATTTAGGAGTCACTTACTTAATTTGTAACTGAGTTACTGAAAATAAAGATCCACGTTGAATTCCCATTTTCATCAAAAATAGTTTCTATATATGGGGCATTCTATTTCATATTAGCACACTACCAAAAAAAAAAAATGTTTGACAATTTTCCTCTAACTTTGATAAATTGCCCTTTTAAAAATCCAAAACCATATATTACCATACTCAATGGTTGCAGAGATATTAGGGGTGAAAGTTGAACTACTTTCGTGTGCAGAGTAAAGTAGTAAGTAGCGGTTTCGAAATAATATGTTCTATATGAACCAATATTTTGGTCGTATCAGGAATCCATGTTCATGCTATTTAGTTTTTTTGTTTCTCATTTGCTCAGCGGTATAGCGCTGCATTTGGTAAAGATAGTTTTGATTTTTAAATTAACATCTTTACTGGTTGCAATTATTTATATTATCTATTATAACGGTTCAAAGTATTACGTCAAACTAAATAGTATGAACATAGATTCCTGTGATCAAAATAGTGGCTCATAAAAAGTTCTTTTGGCGGATACTTCAATTTCTCAAACTTCACGATAGTTGCAACTATTTTTAAAAGTATGTACCGTCTATGTAGTATTTTTAGTTACATTTCAGCATTTCATAGTAAATCTTGGGGTATTATTTTAACACTCATATTTGAGTTAAAATTTACTGCAACAAAAATGAACTCACTGAGATTAATTTAAACTTATTCCGCTTAAGGATTAAATCAATTCGATTACCGAGGCTATTTCAACACCGGAATAAAGTTCATGCATGATATACGGCGAACTGTCAAAGAAGTCAATTGTCAACGCGAAAATTTTCAAAGCAAAATTTTTCTAAGCTTTCCTGGTTCTGAGAGTAGAATGTATTTTTTGCTTGTCACTTTTGTAGGGATGTGCAGAATAGATGCGGTTCGGGTCGGATTGTGGGTTAACCCGAAAACTCGCATCCAATCCACAAACCAGCAGTTAGCTCGCAAACGTAAAGTCAATCTAAATTTCATTTTCTTAAGGAAAGTTTTCCGTGACAATAGGCTATTGTTACGGGCATTTCCGTGATAATAGGTTATTCTTACGGAAATTTGTCCGTGAAAATAGACTATTGTTATGGAATTTTAACTTAAACATTGCTTTTAAATACTGTCTTCTCAAAATCATAACTTTTAACTTTTCAAATTCGACTTCTCTTAATTGTCTGAATTATTTTTGAAACAGAAATTTTCTCAAGTTATATTATTTATGTATTTTTTTCAAATTTTTTAACTTTCAATTAATTTAATATTCAAATTACGAAACATTAAAATATGTAAACAATTCCAGATGAAGCAGATCCAAAATTGCTATTCCTTTCTTCGACCGTTGTAAAATTTCCAATAAAAAATTTTTCAGCAAAACGCTGATATAGTCGGTCTTACGTTTTTTTTCGTAATTTTTTATTTGGCTTCATATTGACCGTAAGACCGACTATATCAGCGTTTTGCTGAAAAATTTTTTATTGGAAATTTTACGAAACATTACGCAGAAAACATGGTTATGTAACTGTTATGTAACTGTTACAGAACAAAAAGCAAGATGTTCTGTAACAGGTTAGTAACTCGTTACTCAAAACGCCATCCTTGAACTCTGTAAGGATTCTGTAACAGTTCTAGAATGCTGTTACTTACTTATTGTCATAAATCTGTAACAATTCTAGAACACTGTTACTATCCCTAATTATAACAAATCTGTAACAATTCTAGAACAATGTTACTATCACAAACTACAACAGATCTGTAACAATTCTAAAACGCTGTTACTATCCTCAACTGTAACAAATCTGAAACAATGAATGAAAACATAATCTAAAAATACGTGAGAGAATGACTAATAAGTCACTGAAATTTTACATGACATTTGGTAAAATCGAATAGTGATGAATGAAAGAAAAAACATTCTTGCACTTCAAGACTAAATGCTACGCAATACATCCAAACTTACACACACACACAGCCATGTACGCACAACACACATTATAATTCAGTTTATAGATTAAACGCATACTTAAGAAACTACATTACGGAAACATAAACTTAACACAGTAACACCTATGTGTACTAAGCATATTAAAAATTTTACCCTTTCATTGGTAGAATTGATTGATTCCTTAATAATTACAATTACTTAATAATTACAATTCATGTCCATTTCGTTTTTTGCTTCAAATTTTTTTCTATTCCAAATTATTTCTCGCAACAAAATGAATGTTCATAATTTTGCTTGTTCAAATTAAAGAAAGTTTTTTTGTCCGATTTTTTGTTCAGAAAATTAATTTGAAATAAAAAAATATTAGGCAAGTAAATAAAGTAGAAAGGAGTTCTGTAATTGTTTAGAAAATACTTTTTCAGTTTCGAATGAAAAGGTAAGGTAAATGTCCCAGTAATCGTGACCTTAGTCCCAGTAATCGTTTCGCCGTCAATCTTATTTTTTTAGCATTTATACTTGATTGTTATTGATTTTGATAATAAATAATGCTAAAGCTCGTTATTTTTTGTTACAAAATACTTTTTTAAAGATCGTTTATAATTATTTATTTAGGTTATGTGCCAATTGCACGATTACTGGGACATTTACCTTACCGTAAAATTTCAAAATGAAAATGATGCAAGCTTCTTTCGAAAATAGTATATTACAAAATTTTTAAAAAGGGGGATGATAAATAAATTTTTCATACCTTCCTTTTATAACAGAATTTAAAAAATTTTATAGTTCTGCTTTTAATATTATTATTATGATTATGAAATATTTTTTTAAAGTTATAAATGGTAACTAATCTTCCAGAAATTTGGTACGTACATTGGGCATTTTTTAAGTGTACCCACCCTGAAAAATGACTTTGTCTGATCGAACTCAAACTTGGGAAAAGTGAAGTCCTATTAGGTAGTACTTTACAGGAAAAAAATTTTTTCAATTGGATAAAAATTAACCGAAGTGGGGGAGGGGGAATTTTTGGATTTTTTGCTGGTAGCCCCTATTTCGAATGTATTAAACTGCTTTCGTATGGAATAAATAAAATTTTGACCCATATGTTTTTGATAGATTTTTTTATGATCTATCGAATGGTTATAACCATTTTTTCAAAAATTGAAAATTTGACCCCTTTTTCAAAATCAAAAATATTTCGGATTTCTTTTTTTTGAAGTTCGGCCCATATTTTTGGTCTCCAAATCAAAATGAAGGTTTTTTATTTCGAAGCCTCAAAGCACAAAATATCGTTTTTTTTTGTTTTCGAGAAATTAAATAAAGAGTAATGCGGTGCATCGATGGCGTTCGAGATCGTTAGGATGCTCGCTCGGCGGAACTTCTTCGAACTAATTTATCGTGCCAATTATGATTATTCGTTGTTTGCAGAACTTTTCATGTTCTCTATAAGGAAATTCTAAAATTTCAATAAGTTTATTTTTTTATACAATCATTTAGAAAATTATAAATAATACTGCTTTACGAAAATTTGAATGTTGGAATTTTTTAAGTAAAAAGAATACTGATAGTAAAATAGTGATACTTTATACTTTTAAAATGACCCGCCAATACATCGTTTCAAATTACGCCACTAGATGAACAACAAGAATTTCTCTCATAAACAAGAACAAGTTTTATGTGTATAATAACCATTGCTGGAGGCTGTATATTTTATTTGAGGATTCCTCGAAAATAATGCTTTGGAAGCAGGTTTGTACGAATTATTTGTGGTTCTGTTTTATTATAATTTATATTTCTTATATTTGAAAGTATATTTAAAGTTCTTGATTTAAATTTGCGATTCCATTTTTTTCAAATTCGCAGTTTGTTCTGATGCACAGAGTTGTATGAATATTCTAAAATTTCCAATTTTTAATAAGTACTTAGATCTTCTTGCACAATCTCCTCTGAGATGGAGAAGCTTAGGAAAGTGTGGGCTGATAGGTGTATTAATCCTTTTGGTAAAAAGAAAAATAAAAGAGGGGTTTTACGTTACGTTTCTGATAGTTTACGATCACAATTTTTTTCGTTACCAGCAGGATCAAAAATCTGTTCGGCATGCACTATCGAACTTAGAAACTCATCGAAAAATCCATCGTCAGCTTCACAATCGGAGAATCTTGCAGAAGCTTCAAATGGTTCTGATTTAAATCTTGGAAGTTTTTAACGAAAGTGATAGAGAATTTTTATTGCAGACAAAAACGATGATGTCGCTTAATGCTAAGAATGAAAGCCTTTGTTTCTATAAAAAAAGCTGACAAAAGTCGTGAACACATTCAGAAAAGACTGCTTGCAATCTCATTGAGCTGTATGCACAATTTGTGTCAGAGTACCCGAAAATTAAAATAGATTTTACAAAATTCACTCAACTCAGACCAGCTCATTGTGTTTTAGCAGGAAGCAGTGGTACTCATACAGTTTGAGTTTGCACTTACCAGGAAAATGTGAAACTGATGCTGAATGAAATCAACATTAAGAGTTTAACAGAAAAGACTGAGATGAGCCTGAATAAGTATCGAGATAGTACAACTGAAATAATGTGCCCTGTACCTACGACTTTCTGTTATCTAGGGGAATGCGAATCCTGCCCAGGTAAGGTTCGAAGTCTGGTTACAAACAGATAGATGTACTCTGCAAACCCTTGTTACAAATCTTGATGAATTTGTTGAAGACCTTTGTGAACGAATATTAAAACTGAAAACCCATTATTTCGTTGCAAGAGAATAGACAATTTTCTTAAAGAACCTGAAAGAAAAGCTGCGGGCAGGTAAGTTTATTATCACATTTGATTTTGCTGAAAACTATGCATTCGTCATTCAAAATGCAGCGCAAGTGTTTCACTGGAATAATGACCATGTAATATCTTCGCAATAATTATTTATTATCGTGAAGATGAAGAATTAAAGTACAAAATCATGGTTATAATTTCAGATAACTTGTCTCATGACACCGTGGCCGTTTATGAATACCAAAGAATCATTGTAGATTATGTTAAAGCTAATCATCGTCCGGAAAAGGTTTACTATTTCGCAGACGGTGTAGGGCGACTTTTTAAAAATAAAAATAGTTTTGCCAATCTTCAAGCTTACGAAGAAGATTTCGGTGTCTCAGCAGAATGATATTTTCATGCTACGGCCTATGGCAAAAGAGCTTGCGATAGCATAGGAGCAAATATAAAAAGAGGAGCTGTTCCGTCCAGCCTGCAAGCTTCTGAAAAACACCATATACACACTGCCAAAGCGTTATTTAAGTGGGCGCAAAAGAGTAAAGAAATGCTGGCTTTTTTCAGTAGCAAAGAAACTCATGCTGCAACTTCCGAAATGTTAAAACTAAGATTTGAAAGTGCAGCAACGATACCAGGTACCTTGCAGTATCATGCGTTTATTCCTTACCAAGATCGGCAATTACAGTTAAAGAAATTTTCAGCTGCTACAGAGTACGATTTCCTTCCAAAAAAAAAACAAAAAGAAAGAAATCCTCGAAGGAATCAAATGCAACGAAAAAAATAAAAAAGCCATCTATCAAAGAAACAAAATCAGAGACAACGAAAAGACCAAAAAAGCAATCTGTCAAAGTAAACGGAAAAGTCAAGAAGTTGGCAATTACAAGAAAGAAAGGAGCAAAGAAATAAGCTTTAAACTAACTTTTAAATACATTTAACGCAATAGATAAATACACATCATAACAATTTTCCCACTTACAATAGATGAAGTTTGAAAAATACACTTAAATTTACGTTCTTAGTATTACATCTCTACAGTGACTGTAATGCAGGCATTAAAATACTATAATGCCAGTCTGAACCCTCTAAAATGCAGATAACGTACTTCGTTCAGATACTCATTACTCTTTATTTAATTTCTCGAAAACAAATAAAAACGACATTTTGTGCTTCAAGGCTTCGAAAGAAAAAATCTTGATCTTTATCTTGAGACAAAAAAGAATGGGTCGAACTTAAAAAAAATCCAAAATATTTTTGATTTTGAAAAAAAGGGATCAAATTTTCAATTTTTGAAAAAATGGTTATAACCATTCGATATATCATAAAAAAATCTATCTAAATCGTACAGGACAAAATTTTGCTTATTTCATACGAAAGCAGTTTAGTACATTCGAAATAGAGGCTACCAGCACAAAATCCAAAAATTCCCCCTCCCCGACCTTGGTCAATTTTTTGCCAATCGAAAAAATTTTTTCCTGTAAAGTATTACCTAGTAGGACTACACTATGTCTAAGTTTGAGTTCGATCAGAGAAAGTCATTTTTCAGGGTGGGTACACTTGAGAAAAAATGCCCCCATGTAAAGAAATCGTTTATTATTTGCTTATTATTTTGCAAAAAAATTGCCATCTTTTAGGTTATTATTGCAAAATGAATAATATTAATTTTTTTATTTAATGTAATGTTTAAGAAAAAAGTTTTATTTTGTAAATGTACTACTAATTTCTATTAATAGGACTGAATAGCTGATGCAGGTCGTCATTGTATGAAATTTCAAAACATTTACAAACATTTAAAAATTGTGAAATGCCCACTGGGGCGACTTGATTTTTACATTCGATCCTGAGAATGGTCACGTGACTAACGATGCAAGTTACTGTTTCCATGGCAACGGCGGGACTTCCCGTCGCGTTTCTCGCTTCTCTAGCTTCTCATTTTATTTTACTGTTCTGTAATTCCTTATATATAGAAATTTGGAAATTTGCTAAGCAAGAACCCACAAAGAAGAAAAAGAAGAAGAAAAAATTCCTCATATAGCAAAAACAAATACCTCACGAAATATTTTGCAATCTATGATTCATTTAAATAAATAATTAATATTATGCAAAAGTAAACTTAACATAATTCATTTTATGAAAAGTTACATAATTTCATGTTATTTTATGATAGACAGATAAGCATTTAATACAATTCTTGTATTAATTATTTCATGACAAAATTTTTACTTGTCGATTTGAAATTTTACTGCACTTTTTTATATACAATTTATTACCTGATGAATTAATAAAATAATGTTAAACATTCGTAAAATTCCGTTTTGTCCCCGTTTTACTTTACCTTTCGGTAAAATTTCATGAATAAATTTTCGCCGTACAATTCCGGTTGCTTCCCCTATATCCATAAAAAATCATCTAATAATTTGAATAAAAATCAGCTTAACAAAAAATGACCGTGAGTGGACTGAGAGTTCGTAAAATGTTCTATAACTCATTTGTAATAGAGTTACAGAGCACCGACATAACACTATTACGGCACATAGAAACATATCTAAATTAGAACAATTGTCATAGAAATTCCGCGATATGTTTGTTCTAGAACAGTTCGATAACAACTGTTACAGAACAGTTCCTTATTTCAGTTCTTGAATTGTTCTAGAACTCAATAGTAACAGCGTTCTAGAACATCGAAGTACAGTCTGTTCAACAAGAAACGTTCCTCGTTTTTTGGAAAACTATTGAAGAAATACCTAATACGGCGAAAGTACCTAATACATCGTCCAATCCCCATCGTTATCCAGAATGGCCTGGCACCTCGGCATGATTTCCACCAGTTTTTCGGCATATTCCGTGGGTACTGAACGCCATATCTCTCTGATATGTCGCGAGAGCTGCTTCAGGGTGAACACACGTTTTCCTGACAGCTTTCTCTTCAAAACACTCCAGACGTTTCCTATTAGATTGACATCTGGAGACTGCGAAACCCAGTCTAAGGTCGTGATGCCATTTTTTGCTTTCCAGGCTGTGCAGAGACGGCTACGATGTTTGGGGTCGTTTTCCTCTTGTAAGATCCAGTCTTCATTTTCGGCTCCAAACATCTTTTAAGCAGATCTTAGAAGACCACGTTTGTAAATGCTGAGCATTTTCTGAGCTTTCAGGTTCTTGGTAAAGAGTTCTAAACACCCCAAACCGCGCTCTGAGAAGCATCCCCAAACATGGACCTTCACTGGGTGTTTGACGGTTCGCTGGAGCAATCGTTCACCAGTGGTAGCCTAGGCATGCTTTATGGGAACCCATGCCCAAAGCGACGCTTCATCTGAAAAAATTACGTTTGACCAGTCGCGGTCGATATTTTCGGCAGCCTATGCCTTTCGTTTTTCCTAAGGACCCTCTAGGGAAGGACGCGACAATGTAGGACCCGATTACGGATTGGTCGAAGCACAAAACCAGTCACATC
>JBAGKK010038662.1:0-10626 GCA_037177015.1 Euceroptres primus | reverse complement strand
TTTAAAAAAAGAAAAATTAAATATCTTTTATGGTTTACGAATAATCGCGATTCCTTTTTTGTTGAACAGACTGTATTACGCATCCTGTGAAAAAAGTATAATTCTCGATCTCTCTAGTAGCTTTGTGGTCAGAGCAGCCAACCGGCAATCGAGAGATCTGAGTTCTCAGCGGAGCAAATGAGGATCTTTTTTCACAGAATTTTAAATTATTTTCAAAATATTGAAACTCCATCTAGTCCGAATATTGAGTGATACAGTTGAGATCTGTTTCACGGTTAGTGAAAAATCTCTTCTGGTGATAATCTCGCAACCTACCCAAATAATAATTCAGAAATCTTCCATAAGTTTATTTTAATTAAAACTTTCTTCAACTTCCTGCGAATTATTTAAACAACTGCTTCCTCACAGAGAAAGCTTTGTAGCGATGAAAATTTTCGAATCTCATTTTTTGACATTTCTCGACCGAATTCGACTCCAGGAATCCGAAAATGAGGTTTTTATCAAATGTCCGCATGTTTATATGTGTGTGTATGTCAACAATGCCTTTTTAATTATATCTGGCAAACAGGTTGAACTAGAGTCACGAAATTTGTGGGAATCATACTCCCATATGATGTCCAAAATTTGTCCAGTTTTGAGCCGGATTAGATACGAAGAAATATTTTCTTTTATTTTACATTTTTCTCAAAAATCGTTTTAGTTGTTACTTTTTTTTCAATTTCGATTATAGGCAAGAGAATTTATTCTATATTTGGAGGTTGCATAGAAATACACCTTTTTCTACTAAAAAAGATATGTTGATTCATTAAATATCTTGATGTAACACAAAATAAATTTCAAGAATTCGAACATTTCAATAATTTTTATCACTAATTTTTAAATAATAAAAGACTTTTAATATAACTTTTTTTTTAACATGTGGTGGAATCTAGTTGATAAAAATCATTACAATGCTTGTAATCTTCAAACATAAAATTTACTTATCTAAAATTTTTTGAATTTTGATTTTTTGCGTTCATAAGTAAAACTTTTCTTCAATTCTGGAAATATGACAATATTATACCAACCAAATTTATTCCTTTTGAGGAGATGCATCGATTGACTTATTTGAAAACTTTTTATGACTAACTATATTTATAATAGGTAAAATTTTAAAAAACTTACGTTTATATTAAAAAAAGTTTTTCAATTTTGGGAATATCGAAACATTATAACAATCAAATGTATTCCTTTTGTCGGGACGAATCAATTGGCTTATTATTAATTGTTTGAAATATATCCTTTATAAGGAAGCACCCAAACTAGTAACTACTTGGTAGCGGTTTTTTTTATTTGTTTCAATAATATTAATCTCGAAATATCGTTAATTGATGATATTTTTAAAACACTAAACCTTAATAAATTTATATGAAAGGTCGACGAATAAAATAATTAATAATTGTTTAAACAATTGATAAATAACTGAAACTAATTCGCCGACCTATCATATTGATTTCTTAGGTTGTAGTGTTATAAAAATACCATTAACTCATGACATTTTATAATAAAAAAAATTATTTAAACAAACAAATAAAAATTGTTTAAATCATTCACAGGACGTTGAACCAAATTTTTATTATAATAAACCTGTGAAACTTGTCGTATAATTTAAAAAAGGAACTATAATTTTCTATCGCATTCAGGTTAGAAGTTACATTTCAGTATTGCAACAATTAAGATTCATCTGAAATGATATTAACTCTTGATATTAATTAATTACCCCGCTGCATTGAGAAAACACTATTCACTTTCAATATTAGTGAAAAAATTAATTATTTAAGGCAATAAAAATTGTTTAACCAATGGAAACCTTTCCATCACTTTTCAGTCACCTTTCCGTTATTTCAAAAAAAATGAATAAGAACAGCAGAAAATACATTTAAATTGCTTTTTGAAGCCACCCCTGGCTCTTATTTCAAATACTGTGGATAATAGGGGTGGCTCAAAAAGGTTTTTGGAAGTATTTTCAATAGTCTTAAATGTTATTTGAAATTTTTTGAGGAACTGGATACTTTAAAAATTGTCATTTTTGACATTTATCTGAAAATTCTTTTTGAAACCACCCCTATGTCTAATTTGAAATCTTGTGGATAATGGGGTTGCTTAGGAAAGGTATTCGGAAATGATGTTAATAGTCAGAAATGCAATTCAACACTTTGTGCGGACCTGGATACTTTGAAAACTGTCATTTTTGACATTTATCTGGAAATTCTTTTTGAAGCCACCCCTATGTCTAATTTGAAATCTTGTTGATAATAGGGGTGCCTCAGGGTGGTTTTCAGAAGTTTTCAGAAGTCCTGGATAATTCGCAAATTGTCATTTTTGACATTTATCGCGAAATTCTTTCTGAAACCACTCCTAAGTCTAATTTGAAATCTTGTGAATAGTAGGGGTTTAAAAAAAGGTTTTAGGAAATAACGTCAATAGTCAGAAATGCAGTTCAAAATTTTTTGGTGACCTGGATACTTTCAAAATTGTCATTTTGGATATCTGTAAATTCTTTTGAAACCACCCCTAGTTCTAATTTAAATCTTGTGGATAATATGGGTGCCTCCGGTAAGTTTTCAGAAGTGATTTCAATAGTCAACAATGCAATTCAAAATTTTTTGGGGACCTGGATACTTTGAAAATTGTCATTTTTGACATTTATCTGGAAATTATTTTTGAAACCACCCCTATGTCTAATTTCAAATCTTTTGGATAATAGGGGTGCCTCAGGGAGGTTTTCAGAAGTTCTACGTACATACCGCCTGCCTCACCACTCGACATTTTTTTCAAACATACTGCCACAATTAAGGAGGTAACTAGTTCATATCCTCTTGCGAAATTCTTATCATTAGGCGATTACAATTTACCTGGAATTGGTTGGCATAATGATGATATGGGTGTTTCGATTGATAAAAAGACATCGGTTAGAGGTGCAATATTAAGTGCTGCTGAAATTATAGTTGAAACCTACGGTTTCTTGAATCTTAATCAAGTAAATGTTGTTCAGAATCTCAACAGTAATCTTTTAGATTTGGCATTTTCAAATATTGCATCGGCAAATGTTCATATTGCAATTGATCCGTTGACTCGTTGTGATTCTTTTCATCCACCCTTAGAAATAAATTTTCAATCACATGAGGATTCCTCTAATGAAAAGGCAGTTTATTTGAAGTACGATTTTGAAAACGCTAATTACTCGAGTATACTACAGTACCTTGCTGAAGTAAACTGGAAAGATGAGTTGCAAAATGAGAATATCGAAACATCTGTTGAACACCTATATTACCATTTAAATTTTGTGATACAAAAATTCGTCCCATTTAAAAAGGTTTTCTCTTCTACATATCCAAGATGGTTTAATAAAGAATTGAAAAATCTAATTCTTTCTAAGAAAGAAGCGCATAAAGAATATGAGAAATGTCAAATTATAAAAAATTATGAAATCTTCAGCTTACTCAGAGCTAGTACTTAAAATAAGTTTTTACACTCTGTATACATAAATAAAATCGAGAATAAAATAGAGAGCAATATAGGGACTTTTTGGAATTTCGTGAACCAAAGCCGAGATACAGCAGCCATCCCAACGGACGTAATTCACAATAATGTTGAAACTACAGATGGTAAGGTAATAGCAAACGCATTCGCTGATTATTTATTTCCATTCAGTTCATTTAAATTACGATTCGAAAGATTACCGGACTGAAGACAATTACAATGTTGATCTCTCAAATATAGGAATATCCCCACAAGTAGCTTATGATAAAATTACGAATCTGAACTCAAATAAAGGTGCAGGCTCTGATTGCATACCTCCCTATTTCTACATTAATTGCTGTTCAGTTCTCTCTGAACCCTTAAGTATTATTTACAATCAGTCTCTGTGTAGAGGTGTGTTTCCGAAGTGCTGGAAAGTCGCTGTATTGACTGCAATATACAAGTCCGGTCCTAGAGAAAATGTTAATAATTACAGACCTATCTCTATTCTAAATGTTGCTGCGAAAATTTTTGGAAATATATTCGCTGATTTTCTACAGAGCTCTTTCAAACATATTCTGGTCGATGAACAACATGGTTTTCACCCTAAGAGATCTACACTTACTAATCTTATGATCTACAAAGAGTATATTACTAATTGTATGGAATCTGGTCTTCAGGTAGACTCTATTTATACTGACCTTCGGAAGGCGTTTGACCGTGTTGATCACAATTTACTCTTAAGTAAACTAAAAGATTATGGGATGACTGGCCCAATATTAAGATGGTTTGGCAGCTACTTGAAGGGCAGGACCCAATATGTGAGAATTAATGAGTTTCTATCTAATGAGTTCTGGCCCTAGCTCTGGGGTCCCCCAGGGCTCACATCTGGGTCCTATATTATTCATAATTTTCATGAACGATATTACTCGCGTTGTGACTTTCGCAAAACTCTTACTTTATTCTGATGATTTAAAACTGTATTGTGTCATAAAAACAATTCACGATGCTGAGCTCTTGCAACGAGATATAGGTAACATCTGTCAGTCGTGAAGTGAAAATAATATGTCTTTTAATGGAAGCAAATGTTACGTTATTTCTTTCTCTCGCAGGGTTAATACTGTGGATTGTCAATATAACATAAATAGGTCCCGTCTCATGGTGGTGTCAAGCATTAGCAATTTAGGTACCATTTTCGATAGCCCTCTCACGTTTGTAGAGCACATTCAGAGCATAGTTCTTAAAGCGTCAAGATTGTTGGGTCTTATACTTCGCGTATCCAGAAAATTTCACCAAGTCTCAACTTTGAAAACATTATTCTTATCATTAGTGCGTCCAAGGATAAAATTCAATCTGTGCAGAATCGAATACTTAGCGTAATAGCGTTTAAGTTGAGAATTCCAAGAGAGACTGGCTACCTCGACACTGTATCAGAAATTATGAATCTAGAATCTCTAGAATGTAGAAGATTTCAGGCAGGACAGATATTTCTCTATAAGATCCTGAACGGTTTAATAGACTGCCCGAAAATACTGCAACAAATTCCATTTAAAATACCATCCAGATGGCTTTGGCCAGATGGTGAAATATTTCGCTTACCTGATTACAGGACTGATTATGGATATCACAGTATGTTATCAGCCAATTGCAGATCATTTAATTCAATCAACAGTATATCCTATGATTTTGATATTTTCAGATAGTCTTTAAACGAATTCATTAAATCAATAAAAGCGTTTTATTATGCGAACTAGGCCATCATATTACATTAAATGGCATTTCTATATAATGTAATCCACCATGTCTTCACTCCTGGTATATACTGATCTTCATAAAAATTTATATAAATTTTTTTTTCCTTTAAAATTAAGTTGAATATGTAACACTATGTACTCCATTATTCAAAAGGTCTAAACCGTTAATAAAACTAAACTAAACTAATAGTCAGGAATGCAGTTCTAAATTTTTTAGGGACCTGGATACTTTAAAAATTGTCATTTTTGACATTTATCTAGAAATTCTTTTTGAAGCCACCCCTGGGTCTAATTTCAAATCTTGTGAATAATAGCGGTTCTTAAGAAAGATTTTTAGAAATTATGTCAATAGTCAGAAATGCAATTCAAAATTTTGTGCGGACCTGGCTACTTCGAAAATTGTCATTTTTTACATTTTTTAACTGGAAATTCTTTTTGAAACCACCCCTATTTCTAATTTGAAATTTTAGTGATAATAGGGATACCTCAGAGAGGTTTTCAGAAGTGATGTCAGTAGTCAGAAATGTAACTCAAAATTTTGTGGGGACCTAGATAGTTTGAAAATTGTTATTTTTGACATTTATCTGGAAATTCTTCTTGAAACCACCCCTAGGTCTCACTTGAAGCCTTGTAGATAATAGGGGTGCCTCAGGGAGGTTTTCGGAAGTAATCTCAATAGTCGGAAGTGCAATTTAGAATTTTTTGGGGACCTGGTTACTTTGGAAATTGTCATTTTTTACATTTATCTGGAAATTCTTTTTGGAACCACGCCTAGGTCTAATTTGAAATCTTGTGGATAATATGGGTGCCTCAGAGAGGTTTTTAGAAGTGATATAAATAGACAGAAATGCAATTTAAAATTTTTTGGGGACCTGGTTACTTTGGAAATTGTCATTTTTTACATTTATCTGGAAATTCTTTTTGAAACCACCCCTAGGTCTAATTTGAAAACTTGTTTCACGAAAAAAGCTATGATACGGTTTTCGTTGCTGATAATATACACTACCGGCAGAATTGTGGCGCCTCCTGTTTTCCGATAACTACTTATCTCTTCTTAATTTTAATTATATCGTAGATAGACTTAGTCTCTTATGTAAATAGGTTAAAGGCCATAAAAATTTTGTAAAAAAGGAGCCCAAGATGAAGTAATTTTGAAAATTTTGTTAAAAGGTGATATTTCAAAGATAGTGAAACTTTCAATGTTTTCTTAAATCGTATTTAAGTAACATCTGGAACATTAAATAGTTTGCAATTTTCTTGAGCTCATTTTTAAGATAAATGTCTATAGATATGAAGCAGCTTATCACCATTATTATGCAATTTTTTTCTTGCATAGTGCAAAGTATTAAAGTTAAAACAAAAAAAATTGGAAAATTTTATAAATATTTTTTCTCCTGAGAAATATTTTTGTAAAATATATGGGTCACTCCATGAATGATCATCTGAAAACGATTGCTGTCATATTTAAGAAAATTTGTTTATTTGGTCGATAATTATGTATTATACTGCTAGATAATATTTTAATTGTGATATTAAGTATATTTTAAGTATATTTAAGTATTTTTAAGAATATTAAGTATATTTTAAGTATAATAAATTATTTTTCATTAAGCTAGAAATAATTTTCGAAAACATACGGACGAGTGGAACGTGGCGATGGTACGTCAATTTTAAAACGAATTAAACACTAAAGTTACTTATTTAAAATTAAGTAGAAGAAAACAGTGCGATTAGGGATTCATGCAGATAAAACTTTTTTTTAAAATGTATATTCGTAAATACGCGAATTTGAAAGTTGTGTTTTCTTGCTAATTTTAAGGTTTTCGAAAGCGAAAATCTGGAGGACTAAATTTTTATGGATAATTTCACTGAATACCATGGAAAATGCTGGTATTAATCTGCGTTTTCAAACAAATTTAAAAATTTTCGGTAATTTATTTTACTTGTACTGTTTTAGCTATAATTCCAAATTCGCATTTTTAAAATTTTCGAGTCCGTATTCTTGCTAAGTGCAAAATGTATGTATAGGTTTATCTTTTTCGAAGGATTATAATCTGCACGAATAGGTGAGTTGTGTACGCCTAGATCTTTTAAAGAATTGATAAAATAAAATTATAGTATTGAAATTAACATATTTTTCTCATTCTTTATTTTTTCAAATGATCTGCGTAAAAAATTGTCAGAAATCATAATTTTGTTGTTATTGTTATGTAATCAATTTTATATAAACATTTATTAATAATTTTCATATCATTATAAATTGTAATGTTTAATTTCATATTCATATTACATTAAATATTTAATTTAGAATTGAATTATAGTTAATATAATATCATTAAACTCTGAATATTTGTTATAACTTTATCAATAATTTTTTTGTGAAAGATTAATAACATTAACTTCGTTAATTCGGTTGATGAAAAATTTTTCTCATGAGTTACCGCAGTCGGTAAAGTTGCCCCCTGTACAATGTAAAAAATAAAAAAACTAGAAATCAAAGTCCTCAAACACTTTCAAAACATCTTTTTACATTCTTCATGCAACTTTGATTCATTTCAGCTTCTTCTATTACATTAATCTTATTATTTAAGTTGACACATTTGCATTTTCTAATCTTTACTTCTATTTTTAAACTTCGCGCGCAAAATTCTATTCAGAGTGCACGTAAAGTAGCCTTGATCGATAAGAATTGTGTTTTTTTAAAATTTTTATCGCTGAAATTAAAATTATTACATTGAGTCCGGTGTCTTCTAAATCCAAATTTAACGCAGAATCATAATTGAAGCAATTTAAATGTATTTTCTGCTGTTCTTATTCATTTTTTCCGAAATTACGGAAAGGTGACTGAAAGGTTACGGAAAAGTCACAGTACTCCGTCACTTTTCCGTTCTCGTGTTCCGCTAGGGTAATTATACATTTTCTCTTTAAAAAAAAAAATTACAAATATTTGTTTTTTCCCCATGTCATTCTTATGGGAAACTTCTGGGGCCGGGCGCCACATGTTAATATTACCCGATTTAAAAAAATACGTGTTGACTTTTTCTGAAAACCTCACAAGAAAACGATCAATGGTGACAGAAATTTAAAAAAATTCATTTTTTGAAGCGCTCTAATGTTCATTACTCGAAAACCACCAGCGAGCAACGAGTAAAATAGCCCTCTAGACATGAGGCCTCTTCCCACGGAAATCGTTAACTCTTTTCAGAGCCTCTCAAAGTCGACCAGTGATCCCCAAGCAATTTGCCCCTCGACATGGGGCCCCTTCTTCCCTCTTCCCTACTAAACTCCTTTGAGGGAACCTACAGTTTAAAGTGAGTTTCGAACCACCAGAGCCCCGGTAGAAATGCATAGAAAAATTTCCATTGGTACCGGCACAGGGATCAGAAGCCAAATGCATTTAGATGTTGTTCAAAATTCTTGCTTTAAAATATTTTTTCTCGTAAGTTCAAACATTTTGTAGTGCAGTAAAGCTAGTTTAAAATATGAACTTTGAATTTCAAATTTTAAGCACCAAAGTACATACCTAATTTTAAATAAATTGTGATTTACTAATAAAAGTTGTGTTTTTACTTGAAACAATAAAAAAATGTATTATTTGACCTGGAAAATTTAAAAATGTGACTGGGAAGTGACCGGGAATTTGAAATTGGGGGATGAATTACCACTCTGATTTCATTCTATACTTACCTCTAGGACAGGCCTCACCAGCGAGGGGAAATTTCAGGAATTTTTTTCAAACGCCAGATGTGGCATTTCCACTACCTCGTCTTCTCAGTTCTCACTCAGCAGAGAAAACCAGAAAACTTGGGATGGTGGTTGATGCCGCGCGTTTTCTTCCGAATCTTGTGTCGTAGATGGCACAGTGAGGAGTCTTAGTGGTGGAAATGCCACATCTGGCGTTTGAGAAAAATTCCTGAAATTTCCCCTCGCTGATGAAACCTGCTTTAGAACAGTTATCATTCTCAGTAAACGCTGCATAAATTGTAAATTATAATAACAGATAATTTACAAGGTAAAAAACATCATAGATGTTTATGATGGATAAAACAACGATGTCATTCGGACCAATTTAGTGATGTTAATATCCCTACGTTTCGAAATCTGTATTATTTCCTCTTCAGGGGACCACCTAGTTAAATTAAAGTCATGTGTAACATGGAAAAGAAATTGTCGGACTTGTAATCTTGTTTAAAGACTGTAAAAGTAGAATTGATGGTGATAAATGTGAAAATGTGTATTATGGACATATGGCTAGCACGACGTGCTGGTCGCACGCGTATGGGCGCAATGCGCGCACGCAGTGATTCTTTAACATATTTATTTGAAAATTAATTATTATAAATCATCAAATTGAGACAAATAAATTTTATAACAAAATGTTTATTTGAAAGTACAAATAGCCTTATCCAGTCTTTACGTATCATTCATTTAATAAAGTAATGAAGTTAAGAATCACGCGACTTAATTTTAATAAATAGTATAGCATCTTTTTCCGCAACTATTAGTATATATTTTTCATCTTTTTTAAGACATATATTATGCTTTCTTTAAAAATATGAACGCGTGAACAAGCTTATAAAACTAAAAGTTAAATCGAGGACTACGAATGCGAATCTCTAATTAAAATACAAAGTAGGACTTCATATCTACAATCAAGAGATGTCTTCTTTCTCAAGTCTAACTATATATCTGATTAAGAACTTATAAAAGTATGAACACTGATAAAATTACATCAACTTTTTCAGCAAAAAACTTTCTCCTGGATCACGCTTCATTTCTGTGGTGGAAAAGCAGAATCGCGTATCTCGATCTGTCATAATTTCGAAATAAATGAACTGTTATATTATTTTAATTTTGAGAAATTGAAGAGATGATTATCAATTACACATTCAGGCATAGTGCTAAATGAACTTTTAATATAAGTTAGCCAAGTTTAGAAAAAGTTGAAGGACTTCGGTGAAATTCAATAGGTACTTTTCTAGCTCAATACTCTTATTTCTTATTTCAATTTGTAAAGAATGTTTTTAAGAAGGCTTAAATGTTCTGGGATTTGCGGGATTTAAAGAGCATTAATATAATATTAATGTTATATTAATATTTATATTATTTTTTATATCTATAATATTTGGAAATTTAATTAATTGATTAATATTTTCTTTTTTAAATTATAGAAATATTAATATAAAAATAATTCTATATATAATAATATTAATAGGTTTATTAATTTCACTCCATGAATGATTATCTGAAAACAATTGCTGTCATATTTCAGAAAATTTGTTTAATTGATCTATAATTATACTTAGCCTCGTTCTTCGATGATTACGTACGTAGTACCTCTTCGCTTCGCGATGTGCCACAACTTTCAGAG
>JBAGKK010038661.1:0-29082 GCA_037177015.1 Euceroptres primus | reverse complement strand
TAACATTTCGTAGGGAAAATTCCCGAAACTTCCGAAATTTTCCCTACGAAATGTTAGGAAAAATTCCCGAAATGTTATGGTTATTAGCTTCCCGAACATTTTCGGGAAAATTCCCGAAAATTTCTTACAGTGTAGGAAAAAATCCAAAAAATACCCTGATATCGGGACTCGAAATTTTATCGTTGATTACAGTTGCATTGAAGTAAAAGAGTCACCTAAAAATTTTTAATCGACCTGACGCATGTGGAATACACCTCATTCTCACCTCCTGGAATAAAAAAATTCCCAAAAATACTCTAATATCAGCAGTGTCTAGCGGACCAGGAAATCTGAAAAAACCGGGAAAAACCCGGGAATTTTATTTTACCGGGAAAAACCCAGGAATTTTATTTAGGATCGGGATTATACTTATATTTTATTTTTTTATTCTTCAGATTTTAATAGCACTTAAGCAACTGTCTGACTGCATAATTTAAAAATTATTTATTTTACATGATACGAAAGTTTTAAGATATGTACTTTCGATTAATATTTATCACTTCAGTCTATGATTAAAGATAAGTTTGGCACGTGTAAATAAATAATTATTTTCTTTACGATATAAATTTTGTATACGTATATTATGTTAAAATTCCCATTTCTACAGTAACGGTCACGAGTATGAGACCACTTCACTCGCATCTCATCGGAAAAGAATTCTTCTCTTTTACATTTAGTTACTCGAGAAGGAAACGCGATAATGTGCCAGTTCACAAATTTTCTACCCTTTTTTCAATTGTTGGAAAAATTTAGAAAAGATTTGGAAGAATTTTTAAAAAATTCATGGCGGTACTTTAAAGTATAAGCTTCAAAATGAGACCTAGAAACTCTAAATATCTAGTAATTTTTACTAATTTCTACTAATTTTTACTAATTATCTAGTAATAAACGTAAATGCGTCATATTTTTATTTCTGCGAGACTCCATGAATATGCAGTGAAGGCGAACAAAAGTTTGATCGTCGCATGCTCAGAACTTGAAGCAGGACCGCCTTGGACATGAAAACATTTTGGGAACAAGGAGCACCTTTTTTGTTTCTCGCTTTGAGTTAAAAATCTTCTTAAATTGCAGTTAATTATCTATTGAAATTAATTAATAATTTTGATTTTATATCATCCTGCAATGATTCGTTAATTCTTTTTCATTTGAGTTTTCTTTAATTTGGTTTTCAATAAAACTTTGATTTGCGGCAAAAATTTATTTAAAATTTTGATATTGCATGATCAAAATATTCATTAATATATCAAATATATTATTTATTATCAAATTTCAAATTAACAAATATAATGTGTTTTTAAAATGCATTATACTCTACATGTATTACAAAATCGAATGAATGGATTAATTTATGTAGTGATTATTAGTAAAATATGTAAATTAAATTACTGGAACGTGAAATATAACATAAACAGAGTAAAGCGCTTTAAATAAACATTAAATCTACAAAACTGAAGATCGTTGATAAAATTTTTTAGGTCGACCTAGTTTTCTGACTTCTCTGTACATTTTTAAAGTAAATTATATTTGATAATGAAATTTCGAAATTTTAAATATATTGTTGCCAAAATTCAAAGTTTTATTGTCTTTAAAAAGCCAAAAAGTGAAAGTTAGGTAATTTGCTTTTCATGTTTGAGCCCTTTTTGCAAAAAATTATAATTTTTCTTTGCATAAAATGGTTCATTGAGAAGTGTAAATTCTTAATCAAAGAAAAGTTTTATAAAGAATCTGATTAAAGTTACCTCAAATAAAAAAGAATTATCGACTAATTGTATCATGATATAAAGTCAAAATTATTAATTAATTTTAATAAATAATTAATTGAAATTTAATAAGATTTTTACGTCAAAAAGAGAAATGAAAAGGGTGCCCCTTGTTCTCAAAATTTTTCCAAGTGTCAAAAAACTTTTTTTTAGAACTTTTTGAGAAGAGCAACTTTCCTCTTTTGACTTTTTTTGTATCACGTCTTGTTTTTGCAAAACATTTTCTGTCTCCTTTCCAAGATGCAGGTATAAAATTATATTTTATACCTGCAGTATAGGTATAAAAAAAACTCTTTTGGGATATATTCACCATATTAGTACTTACTTAGAAAAAAGTTAAGAAAAATAAAAACGGTGGCGTTTTTGAAAAAATTGCGTTTCAAAATTTTCAGAAAAAACGCCGTCATTTTGTAATTTGGACAATTTTTTACATTTTTGAGGAATTTCCAAGAAGAATGAAAAGATCTATAGAATCAAAAAGAGAAATTTAAATATCTCTATTATTTTGGAAACTGCAACATTTGAAAAAAAAAATTCTACAAATTTTTGATAAACTGCGTCACCAACTTTAAAAGCGATCTTACTCATAAACTAATTATTCGAATGGATTTTCCATACCAGACAGCCATTGGTCGTTATTTCCTTCATGGCTATATCTGGTATGGAAAATCTATTCTAATTATTAGTTTATAAGTAAGTTCGCTTTAAAGAATTGGTCACGTGACAATCTAGTACTTGCCCTTAAAATCCTTTAAAAAGTAACATATTTCGTGTGGAAACGATTCTGCGACTTGAGAATGCACAACCTGTCTGATTTGAAATGGATTTGGCCTTTTTATATGAAGAACTTGGACCTGTAAAGGTTTCCATGAAGGTTCCTTACAGGAATTTTCAACTTTCTCAGAAAGCTTTATGAGTTGAAAATGCGAAAAATTTTCGTTTCTTGAAAATAATTGCAAAAAAGAATCCATTTTCATATAGTTTACCATTTTTTTCATTACGTCTTTTCAAGAATATAAATACGTTTTGAACTTTAAGAGCATTATATGAATCTTATGTCAGAGCGAAGAAAAAAAACATGAGTTTAAGATCAACCAAAAACAGTTCAAAATGATCTGCATAAAAAATCAGGGTGGCCGCTGGATCGGGAAACTGGGAGAGCCCGGAAATTACTGGGAATTTTTTGTGACCTGGAAAAACCGGAAAATGACCGGGAATTTTTTTGTTGGCCGGGAATTTCTTTAATTTTTTTAGAAAATGCACGAAAAAATTCAGAAATCATTGATGACGAGATTAAAAAACTGAGTAACTAAATAAAACTTATTATTGTAGAAATGTTAGTACGATAAATGTTTGTTGTTTTTAAACACAGCATTTTTCTTTAAACTTTTATCATCTTAGACTCTATTAAGATTTTTGATTTTCTTTTCCTGATTATGATGAGGTCTATTGGCCTCTTTGAAAATTCGCCAGAAAATTTTAAAAAATATTGAAAATTCGCAAAATGGCGACGGCTTTTCTGAAAAAATTAAAACACGTTTTTCTCAAAAACACTACCTTGTTTTTTATTCAAATTTTTTTGCTAAATTGCTACTCATGTTATGAAGAAAATAGATAAGTTTCATGCGGGCTAAACTACTTTTTTAAACAGGAATAGTTTGGCCCACAAAAAACTGGCTGGATGGTTTCCTGCTGTAAACATAAATTTTTCGAAAATATTTGATAAAATTAAAAAGATGGGTTTTTCGATGAAATCGCCATTTTATGCTTGCAGAATTTAATTTAAAAAAAGATCGATTATATTGAAAAACCCGAATTTTTAATTTTTTTCAAACATAACCATTTTTAAGTCCAGGACAATTTCTACTTTTACAAAATCACATTTTTGAATTTTTCTTACAAACGGTGCAAGATATAAAACATTAAGAGGTCTTTTGTGTAGAACTTTTTTAAAGCATCAAACTTTTTTGTTGATATTTTTTCGTATGTGCCGTCAGTTGTAAGAAGAATTCAAAAATTCGATTTTAATAAAAAAAGTTCTCCTGTTTACAAAAGTTTACAAAAGCTAGACAGCTTGCATGAAACTTATCTATTGTTTTCATCATATGGGCAATTCTTTTGTTGGTTACGTTACAGTTTCACGCACATTTTTCGAAATAACTTTTTTTGTTTATTTTTTTGGATGTTCGAGTTTTAGTTTATTTAAAGGCACTAAAAAGCCCTTCAAAATAAGCAGTCAACTGAAAAAAATTTTCAATAGAAGCCGATAAATTACAATTTCAAGAGCATTGGAACGTTACACGTTTTTGGCGAAAACGTGTAACATTCCAACGCTCTTGAAATTGAAATTTCTCGGCTTCTATTGAAAATTTTTGTTCAGTTGAATGCTCATTTTGAAGAGTTTTTTAGTGCCTTTGAATAAACTAAAACCGGAATATCGAAAAAAATAACCAAAAAAAGTTATTTCGAAAAATGTGTGCGAAACTGTATCGTAACCAACAAAAGAATTGCCCATATGGGTTCCAATTTATCAAAAAAATTTGGGCAAAAAACAAGGTAGACATTTTGAGAAAATCGTTTTATAATTTTTTTGCCATTTTGCGAATTTTCAATATTTTTAAAAATTTTCTGGTGGATTTTGAAAGAGGCCAATAAACCTCGCCATATTCAGGAAAGAAATCAAATATCTTAATTGTGGAGTACAACTATTTTCCAGACTAACTTTTTGAGTCTCGTGCATTTTTTAAAAATTAATTTTTTTTATTCTTTCGTTTTTTTAAACGTTGCGAACTTCAGTGGCATGGATATTTTGCATCAGGTTTCTGCAATGTTTGAAGCTTCTATGTTTGCTTATAGAAGTGAATTATCATAGAGGAGGTGAACATCTTTCATCAGTCGAGATTTTTGATTTGCTTTGAATGATTCGAGATGGTTTGCTTTATATTCGTTTTGAATTAGCAGGAGAGTACTGTAATTTGCTTAGTGGAACACTTCCTTCTATAGTAATGTTTCTGATGTATGTACAAACTACCCCACATCCGTGCAGCCTCGAGTATATTAGTTACACTTATTGGCTTTGCCTATGCCAAACCACGCCTTTATCGGCTATATAATTGCTCGGCATAAACGGCAAAAAAGCAGCAACCTATAACTAAGTAAGTCGATAGGCGGTGATTTGCGGCAGTAATGAACTCCACGCTTTGGATGCACCTTTTGCTTGGAATTTTGCCGGCGGTTGCATTGCGTTCGTGTTTCATGTCGTGATACTCACTTTTAAATGGTCTCTTCAAATTTACATTAAATCATAAAAATATCCTTTGTCCTTTCTAAAAATCAGTCCCTGGTTCTTTCGGTTGTTTCTAATTTCAATTATTTTCTTCTCAGACAAGAATTTAACTCGTGTTTTTGGAGAAATGCAATTTATAATTCAGGATCGAATCTGGAAGAGAGCCAGAGATGTCTAAAGAATTTTTGTTTGACTTTCAGCAAATTTATGGATCGTTACATAGAAATAGAAATGGGAAGAGAATCATCTTTAGATTTACAATGTTCAACATCGCATGCTATTTTCTCTATAATATTCGTATGGAGTAATGTGCGGATGATTTTTCTATATGACCGAATCCATTTCAAATTATGCAGGCCGGTGGGTGACCTGTTCAGAATTGGCTTACCAATGAAATATGTTTTTATACGTGAAAAATAAGGGGATACGTTTTTTTTTTAAATTAACCTAGCGACTTTACATTTTTTACGAATATTTTTAAGTTTTAAGGTAAAAATTAATTTTATACAAATTTTACTTTATAAACCTAGCCATATTTGTAATTCTTGACATGTTAAGGATTTTCTTGTTCTTGTTTATCAAACTTTTCTCATTCTTTCGAATCCATGAAGAAAATTAAAAAATAATAAAAAATGGTAAAGTTATTTCAAGTTTTGGAAAAAACAGAATAAAAAAATTTTCTCAAAAACCCCACCTTTTTTTTTGCTGAAATTTTTAAAAAAAATAGGTATCGATTTAGTCTACTTTTCATAAATTTCCTATTTGGTATTTTTTTGTTTTTCGGGAGAAAAAAATTACTTTTTATTTTTGCTTCAAAACCTTGCCATTTTGGCAATTTTTTAGATTTTAATGTTTTTCTTCTTTCAGTTTATCAAGTTTTTTACACACCTTCGAAACCGATGAGAGAAACAAACAAATAATAAAAACTGGTAAAGCTATTTCGATTCTTTTAAAAAATAAAACACGAGATTTTCTTCAAACAGCTAACTTTTTTCGCGCTGGAATTTTCATGTGTGTTGGGTGGTAATATAGTCTACTTAATATAGTTATGTAATATAGTCTACTACATAAATTTTATTTTTTAAAAATTCTGTTTTTTCTATAATACAATAAATGCGAAAACAATAAACAAATTTTGTTCCTTATAAATAAAAGAATTTTTTGTTTCTTGAAATATAAGTACAATCCAGTTTTTAAATTTATGGTAGGTAGACTATATTATGACCCATCACACCTGAAAAATAGCTTTACCAGTTTATATTCCTTTTTGTTTGAAGAAAATCTCGTGTTTTATTTTTTCAAAGAATCAAAATAGCTTTAACAGATTTTATTACTTATTAGTTAAAATTAAGAAATTGAAATTAGATTAAAATAAAATTTAAAATCCTATTTAACGTCCAGTAATCAAGTTAATGTATAGAATTCCTGAAAATAAAACCAAGAATCCGACGACCAAATTTGGACAGACACCATAACATGCTCCTATTATAATTCCAAAAAAAAAGATCCGTCAAAAAGATCCTAAACAAATAAAAAAGAGGAAAGAAAAATGAGAAGGCAACCAACCAAATCTCCTTCCTTCTCTTTTTTTATTTATATTTATATTTTTTATAATTTTTTTATTGTTTATAATTTTTTATTTTTTTCGTCTTTTTTATGTTTATTATTATCAAATCACAAAAAATGAACATGCAAAATAATATTCACCAACGTTTCGGCACTCACACAGAACCCGTATTATCAAGGTAAGAAAAATTTGAGTAGACAGAAACAGCAGCGGAACACCGATGCAAGATTTTGAAGTAAAAATAAATAATAATTTTTTTATCTCTCGAAAAAAAAACATACCAAATGGGAAATTTATGGTAAGTAGACTATATTAGTACCTATTATTCCTCAAAATTTCAGCAGAAAGAAAGGTGGGGTTGTTAAGAAAAGTTTTTTTTAGTTTTTTAAAAAAATCGAAATAAACGTACCATTTTCTATTATTTTTTAATTTCCTTCATGGATTTCGAAAAAGTGAGAAAATTTGAACAAACTGGAACAAGAAAATCCTTAATATCTCATAAATTGCAAAAATGGCAAGGTTTTGAAAGTAAAATTTGCAAAAAACTAATTATTCTCTTAAAATTTAAAAATATTCGTAAACAATGTAACTATGTCGCTATGTTAATTTTAAAAAATACGTGTCCCCTTATTTTTCACGTACACAAACATATTTCAGTGGAAAGCCAATTCTGAAGAGGTCATCCGCCGCACAGTGGGCAAAAAATGACTTTTCTGGTTCAAAATAACAAACAGCCCACAAATATTGACATTATTGACCGATTTGGACGTAAAAAATTTGAAAAAAGGCTGATAATATTTTCCAGAGAGTAGTCGAGCCTGATTTTTTATTTAGTTTTTTAATTTTTTTTATAAATAAACAAATATGACGAAAAAAATGGCCATTTTTCTTTTGACGTTTCCGGTGCTCGTCAATAATAGGAAAATTATTGCAATGGCCTACAAATTATTTGTTGAAAGTGTGTTTTCTATAATTTTCAATAATTTTACGTTTTTTAAACTTTTATTGCAAGAAATTTGGATGGGAGATTATTGTAATGAGGAAAATTTCCCGTAAGATTATTCTTGTTAATATTATAAACAAATTTAATAAACAAGTGCATTATTTATTCAGGCATTTGTTGACAGAAAAACTCGTTTTTTTCGATGTCAGTTCTTTTAATTAGGAATTTCATGATATTTTCAGCAAATTCGTAATTTGTTGATAAATCTTATGATTTTTTAAAACAAATTTAATAATGAATTATTGTTTAATATTATGACGTCATAATTATTTAAAATGCATTATTCAGGCACATTTATCGACGGAAAAATTCGTTTTTTTAAATGCTAGTCCTTTTAATTGGGAACTTCCTGATAATTTCAGCTACATTCATAATTAGTTGATAAATTTTATGTTTTTTTAAAACAAATTTAAACAAATTATTTGTTGAAAGTGTGTTTTCTATAATTTTCAATAATTTTACGTTTTTTAAAGTTATATTGCAGGAAATTTGGATGAAAACAATATTATGATGGAGAAAATTTCTCTTAAGATTATTTTTGTTAATAATATAAACAAATTTAACAAACAAATGCATTATTCAGGCATCTGTCAAAGGAAAAATTCGTTTTTTTCGATGTTAGTTCTTTTAATTAGGAACTTCATGATAATTTCAGCAAAATTCATAATTTGTTGAGAAATTTTATGATATTCTAAAATAAATTTAATAAACAAAAGCATTATTCGGGCATTTGTCGACGGAAAAATTCGTTTTTTTTTTCAATGTCAGTCCTTTTAATTGGGAAGTCCATGGTAATTTCATCAACACTCGTAGTTACTTGATAAATTGTATGATTTTTCAATATGCAAACAATTCCGGATACAAATCCAAAACTGTTATTTCTTTCTTCGACCGTTATAAATCTCCAATAAATATTTCAGCAAATTATTGCTAATTGACCGTAAGACCGACTATATTAGCAATAATTTGCTGAAATATTTATTGTATGATTTTTTTAAACAAGTTTTTTCGTCGACAAATGCCCAAATAATGCAGTTAATTAAATTTGTTTTAAAAAATCATACAATTTATCAACTAAGTATGAGTGTTGATGAAATTACCATGGACTTCCCAATTAAAAGGACTGACGTAAAAAACAAACGAATTTTTCCGTCGACAAATGCTCGAATAATGCATTTGTTTATTAAATTTATTTTAGAATATCATAAAATTTCTCAACAAATTATGAATTTTGCTGAAATTATCATTAAGTTCCTAATTAAAAGAACTAACTTCGAAAAAAACGAATTTTTCCTTTGACAGATGCCTGAATAATGCATTTGTTTGTTAAATTTGTTTATAATATTAACAAAAATAATCTTAAGAGAAATTTTATCCATCATAATATTGTTAACATCCAAATGTCTTAGAATATAACTTTAAAAAACGTAAAATTATTGAAAATTATAGAAAATACACTTTCAATAAATAATTTGTTTATAAAATTTTTTGTTTATTATATCATGATGGAACATCTTTAACTAATGTTACTCTATAAAACGTAGGCGATTGCAACAATTTTCTTATTATTGACGAGCACCGGGAACGTCAAGTAGTTGACGTTCATAAAAATGGCCATTTTTTTCGTCACATTTGTTTATTTATAAAAAAAATTAAAACACTAAATAAAAAATTTGGCCATTTTCTTCGTCATATTTGTTTATTTATACAAAAATTGAAACACTAAGTCAAAAATCAGGCTCGAAAACTCTCTGGAAAATTTTATCAGCTTTTTTTTCAGATTTTTTACGTCCAAATCGAACAATATTTGTGGGCTGTATGTTATTTTGCAGTCATTTTTTTCCGAGTGTGCGCTGGCCTGCATGATTTAAAACGGATTCTGTCGTATATCTGTAGATTATTACATTTTGGTTTCTAATTGACCAAGCGGTTTCTGGTTGCCCTAAATACGTTCTTCGGTATTTAATGAACGTTTAGTAAGAAAATTGGATTGGTGCCAGAATTCTAATGATGATGGACGTTTGCTCACGGTATTTAAAGCAAGATAGTAATGTCACCATTCAGTTCTAGACTGCGTTAACTATTAGGCACTACTACTGATAGGGCGATATGAGATTTTTGAGCTTGAACTTGACTCCCATTGTTGTAGAGAACATGTTGACCCTGTTCAAAATCGTTTCTAAAGAATTTAAAACTCTAGAGTTGAATACAATTGTATTAACAAATGACGAAAATAGGTTCTAACAATATGGTTCAACAAAATAGTTCTAACAATCCTATGTCTTTTCTTTGTAAGCTAACGTTTTCAACCGTTTGAAATAATTCTTAAAAATATTTATTTAATTTTATTTAAACTTGTTTTATGCTAATTTAAGTAGTAATTATTTTTTGAAGGAAATGCTTTTATCGACCTTGTGTGTTGCCTTAATGTCTTCGTGTTTGATTTTCGCGTAGAACAACGTAACTGCCTGCGTGGGTGAATCTGATTCACACTTTTACTTCATGCCGCTGCGCTAAAACAGGCGAGTGACTGTAAGAACATTTAGCAGAAGGTTTCGGTTGGAGCAGATGCTAAGCTGGTATTCAGTAGTGTGTAATGTGTAATCTTCCGCGTATCTCACATTCGCATGCCTTGTACTTTTACATCCACGTCGCATGCACTATTTCCCTCAACGAATATTGCTTTCACTAATCTGATGCTATCAAGTCACTCTTTCAACCCAACGAATATCATCGATCACTGTTTCACCTCTCTAGAGGATGTTGCGGGTGGTCTTTATGCAAATTTAATTTATTTTTTCCATGATAAACTGGATTCCATGTGAAAATTCAAGCTACAATTTCATTATATCCATCAAACTTTATTAATCATTTTAAAAATATTTTTATAAATAAAAATAAACTATCTTCTTCTGAAAATTTGGAATTTGTGATAGCTATTATAATTTTTATTTACCATTGGTAGGGAATTGCAAGCTTCAATGATATTTTATTATTAGTTTGGATTTTTTTGTCTGTACATGGATTCTAATTATTGTTGAATTACTTTTTAATTGCAGGTGTCTATGAATCTTTTGTTGAATTTTTTTCGCGGATTTATTTTCTTCGAGGCTTTTTGCGATACCTTTAAGACATGTGCACGGTTCTTGAGTTCCTAGGTGGTTTGCGTTTGCATATGCTTATAAATCAGCGCGGTATATGCGAGAGTAGTAATTGCAGTAATCCGGAGGGCTGTGACTCGAGCACAGGAGATACGTTGGGTGGTCCGAACGACTTAAGAATCTAAGTCTATGATCTAAGAGCTAAGTATACGTATACTCGAAACGGCAGGTGTACTTTAGTCATCGTCTATTTAATCGATCTGTCACTATCTCCCTCAAAAGATGTCTACGTCCGATTCGACATTTCAGGAAACAATGATCAGATCCTACCGATTCACCGGAACTTATCCCATCTAAATATATTTAGAATCTCAGGAAAGATTTAAGTACACAATTTATTTCATTTATTTATTCGTTTATTCATTTATTTATTCGTCTATTCATTTATTTATTCGTTTATTCATTTATTTATTCGTCTATTCATTTATTTATTCGTTTATTTATTCATTTATTCGTTTTTCATTTATTTACTTGAAAAATGTGTTTAATTATATGTTTCGAACAATAGGTTTAACCTCAGTGCTACGGGACTTAAATGAACCAGCCATTAACAATAACAATGTTTCGAACAGTAAATTATGAAAATGACGATATTACTTCTGTCATTAGCTAATAAGAAAACGCATTTAACGCAACATTAAATTACGGCGTCGTCAGCTAATGATTGGCGCCTTCGTTTAAGGCGACATCCACTATTCGTGCTGTATAAACAATTTAATTTCATAGTGTTCGCTGTAGCCACTCGTTAACCTATAAATGTCGTGCTTTAGCTTCACCCACATTTACGTTGACTGGACATTTGTGAAATGGCAACTGTTTCAAGTTTCAATAAAGCTAAAAATACTGCGAATTTATCGCTCTTCCTACATCCAACAGTGTTCTTTCTGGGAACTATCGCCATCACGTCTAGATTTTACTGAAATCTAATCGCTTTTTAAATTCCTGAAAATATGATGATTGGACCATTTGTTTTCAATCTAGGCTTTATGGTTATTCCATGTTAAGGTCTACAACTTTTTATAATAGACGCTTTACCGGTAATAATAGTACAAAAATAAAAATGCTCTAATGATTCTCCAAAATATTTAATACTATTCTAGAATTTGTGAGGATGTATTTTTGTAGGTCTCACGGTCTTCAAGTAAAATAAAAAATGAAACTTGTTGAAAGTTTTTTTTTATTAATTCTGACGTTTCGGCTAACACTGCGTGCCTTTTTCAAAGAACCTGATTGAATATAATAATCATAAAATAATCATAATATAAAATAAAAAATATGATGATAAAAATGTTCTACAATTGTAAAAATTAAGAGTAGAAATGCAAGAAATACCTGAATTAAACATTTTGAAGGAAACAAAAACTTTCGCATTTTGGATTCAATACATAAAGGAATATGTCGAATTTTTATGTGATTTTTACAAGTGTGACTCCAATTTAAAAACAGATATATACAATATCATCCGTAGATAAAAGTCTCATAAAAATTGAAGACGCTTTTCAATGTGAGACTACATATTTGGTTACAAAAAGAATCTGCGAAGTGTTTGAGATAACGACGAACATATGACTAAGCATTTGATTCTCATCAAGTCTGATATTAATATTCCAGAATTTCCCAGAATCCTCGCGAGGTTTCTGGACTCCTAAAATCTTCTGGACTCCTAAAATCTTTTGGACTCCTAAAATCTTTTGGACTCCTAAAATCTTTTGGACTCCTAAAATCTTCTGGACTCCTAAAATCTTCTGGACTCCTGAAATCTTCTGTACTCCTGAAATCTTCTGGACGCCTAAAATCTTCTGGACTCCTAAAATCTTCTAGACTCTTCGAAAATCCACTAGACTCTTTTAGAACCTTCTAAAATTGTTTAGAATCTTCAAAACTTTTCCAAAATCTGTTCAAATTCTCCAAAATGTTCGAGCCTGTTCCAGAAACTTCTGAATTCTTCCATGACCCTTTAGAATCTTTTAGATTCTTCCGAGATCTTTTAAAACCTCTTAGATTCTTTCAGAATCTTCGAGGATACTTCATAGAATCTTACAGAACACTCGAGCACGATTTTTGTCTTAAAAAAAATTATTTAGTGGGCCTTTAACAGATATAATGCATAAGTTATTCTCTTACACTTCTTCTCTATGATTAGCATAAATTCTCAGAAGATGTAATACTCCCAGTTATGTCGAATGTTTCATCGATGACGAAAATCCGTTAAGTGTGACTTCATGCTCTCATTTTCGATATGACGTTTTCAGGTTAACTAACACGCCCTGTACACAACACATTATTCGCAATTTGCGTAATGATGGTGAATCCTAAGTACCCGAGGCGAAAAATGACGTCAGATCCTTACAAGACTCGACTGAATGCTGTAATTGAAGACGTTACTTCCGATTGTAAATGAATGTAACTACTTGTTTCTTTGAATTACAATTGGCATAAAGCTGATAGTCTCCAAGTATTTAAGGAAATCATCTTTACCCTTGAATATCAATTAACTAAAGTCATCCACTTTTAATACTCCATTCATTGGTTTTATGTGCCTGAAGTTCTAAACGTTCAAATGAACGAAATTTTTATTTAATTTCATTTTAACCTCAAATTTATTCTAAAATATTAGTTTATTAATATAGAAACTAATGTAATGATAAAGAAGCTCATGATATTCCTCTTTATTTTGTAGATGGAACAATATTTCAAGATAAATTTGAGTTAAGAAAAACAATTTCGTTCATTTGAACATTAAAAACTTCAGGTACATTTGGTTTTAAGGTTTTGATTAACTCAATTTTCATCTCTATTAAATGATTTTTGCATGGTTTTGTTTGTTTTAATAATTTTCATTATTGATTATATTTTTGGACTTGAAATTAATAATAAAATGGACCAAATGTAAAAATTGGTCCCTCCCCCAAGGAGCTCTATAAAACGGTGTAGAGAATTTTCCGGCATTTTGCTTTTTTTGGCAGATTTTTCGATTTCTTCTAAAATTTCTTTTTTGATTTTTTTAAAGGTTTCTACATGCTGTAACTTTGTTAATATTCGTGAAATGGATAAATGTTATTAAGATAGTTTATAAAGCTTTATGAAAGCTATTCAGAATTGCCCTTAAACATTTATTTTTCTGAAAAAATTGTTTTCAAAAAGTATAAAATGGCCCTAATTTTTTTAGTTCTGGGCCAATATGGCTGGTTAACGAACTCTTCCTTTCTTTTAAACTCGACACTTTCTTCAAAAAGTGTGCCAAAGCGCAATTCAGTCCCATAATTCTTTCGAAAGTTATCGTCTTATCAGACAGATAGACACCGGCGTAAAAACCGTTTTTTCTGTGGAGATTTGGTGAAAATTAGGAAAGTCAGTTTTCACTTAAAACTAATACCTTCCCATATGATGATGAGAATGTCAAAAGCAAAAAGTGATTTATAAAAAAGTAATGGCTGTCGAACAGAAAATTTTAAAATATAATCAAATTTCTGCTTTTCTGCACCCTTTCATACGAATAATCGTAAGTAAAAAATAGTTTCCTCAATATTAAACCGACTTTTCAAAACTTTCTTCTTTATTATTAAAACGATTTTTCAAATTTACGTAATCAAATTTTGGTTCCTACAAGAACAAAGTTTTCAACAAACAGTTTAAAATGTGATTTCTAAGAGATATCCTTAAAAGTTTTTCTTAAATTTTAGAATCGAGTTTCGAGAATAATTCTTTAAAAATTTGGTAAGATATTTGTTTATTACATATGACTCATGTCCATATTTAGTGTTTTCCTATCTTGGCAATAAGGCATAAACTTTTAGAGTTTGCAATAAATTTCACAATTCTACGTTTCTGAACAATATCTGTAGAAATTGCTAATTATAATAAACTTCTACACATTTTCATTTCTAATGCAAACATATTCAATTGTTATGTTTGATAAAAAAAAGGTTTTGTTATCATAACGTATCACGTTATGATAACGTATTTTTCATCATAACGTATCACAGCGCCTTAAACTTCGCCAAAAATAGTAAAATATCGCAAATGAAAGTCATGAAATCAATGAAATTTGTCAAAGAAAAAAAAATGGTGTAAGGTAGTACAAATCCAAACATCTAAAAAAATTCATAAAGAAAATTTTGGCGAGCCTATGCCCTTTTTACTCTAAAGACAATAATAGTAATTGCGACAAAATAAAAGTAGGCCCGCCAAAATTTACTTTATGAATTTTTTTAGATGTTTGGATTTGTACTACCTTGGACTATTTCATTTTCTTTGGCAAATGTCAGTGATTTCATTACGTTTATTTGCGATAAAAATGTTTTATTTTATTTGAAAAATTTCAATGATTTCATGACTTTTACTTGCGATATTTTACTGTTTTTGGCGAAGCTTAATGATCTCACACCAGTCTCATATGAAAATTTTACTCCAATAATTAATTTTTTGAAATGATTTATGCTTGATATGTAATTTCTAAACACTATTTGGTGGCGTTTTTGCAATCCTCATTTTTTTTACTCGTCTCGTCAAAAGGAATAAATTTGGTTCGTATAAAATTGCTATATTCCAAAAATTGAAAAAAAAGTTTTACGTATGAGCGAAAAAATTCAAAATTGATTTTGATTTTTATTGATTTCTATCAACTAAATACTACCCTATGTTTAAAAAATTATGTAATGAAAGTCCTTTATTAATTAAAAAACTGTAATAAAAATTATTGAAAATTCGAAATTCTTGAAATTTACTTTTTGTTATATTAATCAACCTTAATCTTTTTTGGCAGAAAAAGGTATATTTTAGTACAATCTCCAAATCGAGAATAAAGTTTCTTGACTATAATCGAAACTGCAAAAAAAATAACATCTAAAACGATTTTTCAGAAAAATATAGAATCGACAAAATCCGGCTCAAAATCTTATGAATTATGGGCACTGTCTGAAACTATAATTCCTAGAAATTTCAAAACCCTAGCTCAACTAACGACTAATTTTTTTTAAATATTTGAAACACATTTTTTTAAAAACCTCATTTTCGGATTCCTGAGGTCGAGAAATGTCAAAAAATGAGATTCGAAAATTTTCATCGTTACAAAGCTTCCTTTATGAGGCAGTAATAATTCAATAAATTCAAAAAATTCAAAGATCAAGTTAAAAAACTTCAAAGTATTTAAAAGACTTACAAAAATTTAAAATAATTACAAGAATATAAAAGAATTGAAAGAATTTAAACATTAAATTCAAAGAAATCAAATGAATTCAAAGAATTTAGAGGAATTCAAAATAATTCAATGAATTGAAACAAATTACAAAAAAGAATTCAAAAGAATTGCAAGAATTCAAAAGAATTCAAAAATATTCAAACATCTAGTTCAAAGACTTTAAAAAATTCAAATATCAAATGAAAAAACTTCAAAGAATTTAAAACAATTCAAAATATTTAAATGAATTCTAGCGAATTTAAAAAAATTCAAAATAGTTCAAAGAATTAAAATGAATTCAAAGAATTTAGAAGAATTCAAAATAATTCAAACAAATTAGAAGAATTTAAAAGAATTGCAAGAATTCAACAAAATTCAAACATTCAATTCAAAGAATTCAGAAAATTTAAATGTCGAATGAAAAAACTTCATAGAATTTAAAACAATTCAAAATAATTAAATGAATTTAACGAATTTAAAAAATTTAAAGAAATTCAGAGAATTCAACAAATTCAAAGAATTGCAAACAATTCAAAATAATTTAAGGATCGAATTTAAAAAAATGAAACGAATTCAAAGAATTCAAATGATATAAAGGAATTTTTAAGAATTTAAGCAAATTCAAAGAAGTTACAGGAATAGCAAGAATTGCAAAGAATTCAAAATTATTTAAAGAATTCAATAAATTCAAAAACCGAATTAAAATAAATCAAAGAATTTAAAACTATTGCAAGAATTCCAAACAATTTAAAATAATTCGAAGAATATAAAAGAATTCAAAGAATTGAAACATCATAGAATTCAGACGATTTAAAAGAATTGCAAGAATTCCAATGAATTTGAATGAATTGCAACATTTCTAAATAATTCAAAGAATTTAAAAGGATTAAAAGAATTTAAAATAATTTAATGAATTCAAATGAATGTAAAGAATTCAAACGATTTAAAAAAATTGTAAAGAATTAAGCAAATTCAAAGAAGTTACAAAAATAGCAAGAATTGCAAAGAGTTCAAACTTATTCAAAAAATTCAATAAATTCCAAAACCGAATTAAAATTCATCAAAGAATTTAAAAGTATTACAAGAATTCCAAACAATTTAAAATAATTCGAAGAATATAAAAGAATTCAATGAATTTAAACATCAAATATAAAGAATTCAGACGAATTCAAAGAATTCAAAATAATTCAAAGAATTCTAAGTAATTCAAAAAATTCGAACAGTTGAATTAAAACAAAATAAAGAATTGAAAATAACTCAATCTAGTCAAAAAATTTGAAGATCGAATGAAAATCTTCCTTTTTTATTTTGCCTTTTCTTTTATATCTACAACACACAAACCCATGCAAACAAATTTAATCAATTTAAAACTAACAATTTCAAAAAAGGCCAATATTTCGGATAATAATTATGAAATGGTTAAAATCTCTGTGACCTTGAATCCTTCTTGGAAATGATTATCAAGTTTTCGAGAATTGTGTATAAAAAGAAGCAATTTGCCCAGTAGTTATTGTGAACGACTACTGCGATATTAAAAACATGCCGTTCGTATGAATTTAATTAGTCTGCTTGGAACAGCGTGGAAGTCTAAGCGCCAATAATCATAAAGCCCGGAAGAATTTTTTTATAAGAATTCTTACCCTTTAAGGTAAGAATTTACCTTAAAAGTCGTCGCAGTTTTTTTATTATTTTAGTAACCGATACCGCTTAAATTATAGACTTTATGGCGTATGATTAGCGTGTTTTTTTTTAAATTGAGAATTCGTAATTAACTAGGATTTTGTGGATAATTACAGATAATCGGTTGTATTCCTGATAGGGATAAAAGAATGGAGAATATAAAATATTTTAAGGCAAAGTATATTGCATATTTAAACCAAATTTGATTTTAGTATAGGTACTAAAGATTGAAGGTGTTTAAGTTAAGGGAGGGATTGAAAAATGGATATGTGAAATGAAGGATGATAGTTACCTTGAAAATAAAACGTTTCTTGGCGCGTGGGTGCCCTGTATGGTTTCACGAGGGACCGTTTATGTCCACTTAGAAGGCGCAAAACAAAAGAGGATAAAAAGTCACAAAAATCGAAAACCCGGGAAAGGCGCGTCCGTGGCAGGACCGCGTGGGTTCATTCAAAGCAACGTGTTTGCATTTTTCTATGTTGGTAAACCTCCGACAATTTTGTGTCAGTGAATTTCTCTTGTGTGTGTTTATTTTGCGTGGGAAGGGTTGGGGCGCGAATGAACAGCATGTCTCGCGAAAACAGTGCATCAAAGGGAGTGATGACAAGAAAATTGCTGTTCAATTTGCATTTCGTACGAGTCTTATTATAATCACAAAAAAAAGTCTGCTTTTTGCTTATTATTTGATTCTAACAAGCGTTTGTGCGTCATATTTTTACTTGTTAATAATTAAAAATTTGGTTGATTTTTATTTAGTTTGCTAATTTCTTAAGGTGGACAGGAACTGAATTTATATTGGAGATTTTATTTTTCTTGGTATTGTTTTATGAAGCATAAAAGTACATCAGTATTCAGAAAAGTGGGGTCACTTAGAACAATTGGCAAAGAGAAGGGTTAATTTTAAAAAGTGTGCATCTAACGAAGAAGATGTTTATGTCTTTCCTGTAGAATTCGTGTTTATGTCTTTCATAAAATGAGAGGAATAATGATCCTCATCAAATCGAAAGGAAATTACAAATTATTCGATGTTCTTCAGTGAGAGATATTATGTATTTCTTGAGGTCTTTGACACGCGAAGAGAACAAGGTAGTGGAAGTAAAATTTTATTTCATGGAACTTGTATTCTAATGGGTTCGATTGCTTCATTCTGATTTTTTCCACTTCCGATAAATTGATCATGTTTTATCCCTTGATCCTTTTTTGGAAATAATTACCTGTTGAATACTGTTTTTAACATTTTGAAACTAAAGGTTTTATTTACCTATGAATTTTAAATTTATGTTTTTCTATTCGCATAAAAGAACATTCAACATTTTTAAACTTAAGGTTTTACTTAGCTATTTTAAATTTATGTTTTCCTATATTTGGAAATGTTATTTTGCAATTTATCTTTTACATTTATTTTCAAAATGCAAAAATTAACTTTCCCGTGAAAAGATAGTTAATTGAGGCACTGTATCAGTATAAATAAAGAAGGTCGAAAAGTCAAGAAGGTCAAGAAGGTCGTCCTTCTGTTAGCATTAGGCACTGACCTTCGTTTCTTACAAAAGAATTGCCTGCATTTTCTCTTATGATTGGTGTGAGGCAGCTCTAGTCAGCTATTAGTAATTAATTGAACGTGACCAGTGTGCAATACTAGTTTGTTGTATGTGAATGAATGCTTCATCGATTGTGCACTTCCCTAAAAAGAATTCATTGATCTCATAAGTATCAAGATTACTTGATTGTAGTCAAAAAATTTTCAATTAAATAATTGAATAATTTCAATTATAATTAAATAATTCGTACTCGCAAATATATTTTAGTATCAATAATACAACCTTTTCAGATAATGAAATAAGTACTGTATAGAAAAATGAAACCTGAAACCTGACCCCCGCCCCAAAAGAGAAAGGTATCAAACATTTTTATGCTTTCAATTTTTGAAACTTCCAAATTTTTATGGTAGATTAGGGTAATTATGGTATAAGATGAATAATAATTTTGTATCAGTAATATTTCATCATGCGTCAATTATATTTCACTGAATTATATGATTCAAAAGTGTATTACCCAATTTTAAGAACAAACGAGTATCGCGGTATTAAAATACGACCAAATTTCCGATTTCTAATTATCTAAGATCCTGAATTCTAGAAAGTATGAATGAGTGGCAGAATCAAAATGATTATAACCACAATATCGCTACCGTTATACCTCCTAATATAAATTCTCCATATGCGAATCCCGTTGCACGTGCAAACGAATACCCTGAAATATTCATGTTCGTAAAGCTGATAAAATATCGGTGAAACTTTCCACTTGAAGTGATTCCTCGTTCACTGTCCACACACTGGCAGACGCAATTTATTCTTGTTATTTTTTTGACCTCTCCACAGACATCGTCATTATGCATTCGCTATTCATTGCTGATTCCCAATGGATTTTTTCATTTTGGGGATATAACATTTGTCTAAATATGGAGCGTTCGCGCCCTATTCTGAGAATTTATGTCTATTCAGCTATACCGTTAATTAGGCATTGTGAAAGCGCGCGTACTTCCGAGCACGCGCGACTTATAAGCTTATGAGCATGCTCGCACAAAGCTCTCGAAACACAAATATGCGTCCCACTTTAAACTTCTTATCGAACGCGAATCTGCATTCTTTTTAGCATTTTTTCCTTGCTTTGTTTGTCAAAAAAGGAAAGAGAATTAACAAGGAACGTATGTGAATAACAAATGTATTCTTTCGTGTTTTATTTTTCATGGTTAGCATTTTTCCTTGTGAAATAATGTCGAAAGAGAAAATGTGTGATTGTTAAAAAACGAGATATTTTTTATTATTCTGTCTTATAGGTAATAAATTATTTTTTCTATTTGAGGTCAAGGGTCGAGAGTTCCATTATCTTTGAAAAGTTTCTGTTTTATTTGAGTGTAAATTGCTATAGAATTAGCGGATGTCACATTTTTTATAAAATGACGAATGTTGCGTAATCTTTAGGTGCATTATTCAATTATTTTTATTTATACTATGCAGGATTGTATTGTCTATTTATTATACAATATGAAAATATATGCATATTCCAACTCTTCCTTGTGGAAGCGAGAACCTATTTGCCACTGGTTTTCATAGCCACGAATGAAGTCACGTTTATAAGTGTTTCATATATTAATCGCCCTGGGTACACCGGTTGGAATTCGAAAATAAATCTGACTGAACCGTGAACAGTCTCTCTAATAATGTTATTTCCAGTTGTCAAGAAACAAACCTATTATTTGTGGATTGTTTGTACTTTTTTTAAAATACCTATTCTAAAATTTCGTAGAAGCTTTCGTAACTTTTTAGAATCTTCTAAATTTAGAAGTTTAGAAATTTTAGATTTTAGAAAAAATAATAAAGGGACTGTTATTTTAGCCCGGTCCTTTTTTTTACTTTTTGCCTTTTACTTTTCATATTTACCTTTTCTTTTATATTTTTTTCCTATTTTCGATTGTCCAAATTACACAATGAGAAAAAAATACTTTTGAATCTATAGCATAAGCTATTACGATCTGCCAAAAGCAGATGCTATTGATTTATAATAATATACTATAGAATTTTCAGTATCACTGTTGATTCAAATCGGTGAACTTTAATTAAAAAATAGTATATTTTGATTCAACAGCGATGCTATAAATTCCAGAGTATTTTACTTTGATGCAAATTTTACTTATCTGCCAAAGCATCTGCTTTTGGCAGATAGTAATAACATATGCTATAGATTCAAAAGTATTTTATACCACTCTAACCTCAAAATCTCAACTTTGTCATGATTTTTCGGCTCTCGTGGTATAAAATACTGTTCGATACTTGTGTGAAAGGTGATTTTTAGCGCACTTGACTTTTCTTACTCGCTTTGCTCGTGCGAAAAACGTCTCGTGCGCTAAATAATCACCTCTCACACACGTATCGAAATGTACTATTTTTCTCAGTGTATGTTTTATTTCTGGGGTCCATTGGTATGTTTATTATATATAACAGTGATTTTAGCGAAGACGAGATAAAGAATGAAAAAAATAACTGACTTTTACTATAATATGAAAACAAGAACGAGCGGTGCTTTTGAAACGAATCGCGTGCAAAATATAGAGATTATGTGCAAAAAGGCATATACATAATTTGTTTGCTCTTATCTTCGACTTGTGCCTTGAGGTGCAGTATTTGGTATTTGAGGCGACACACATGTGCTGAGGAATCACAGGCCGTTAAGTTTGCATTTTTGTAGCCATTCTTAATTACAAGGGACTCAGGGCGTGTGCACGCGCGTTAATATCTTTAAAATAAATACAATTGCTTAATGGACCTGCCTATGTGGGACAGGATATATGCCACAGTGTTAATTAACTATTCCTTTACATTTTAATTACCACGACATATTATAGTTCCTTAGCCCTTTCAAAATTACAAGAGTTGCATTACCTAAAATAATTCCAATCGCAAAATTATGCATTGTATAATAATCTAATAAGTAAATAGCAAAATTGCTTATTGACGAAGAAAATATGATAAGGAGATACAAGTATAAGTCAATAATAGTATCATTAGGGTAACTAATGATTCGTTATCTTTCTTACATATTAATTATTTGCATCATAAATCAACAGAGATTTTTATGAAGGGATACTTGCTGATGTCTGACTGACGCAGTCAATGCAATCCCACCTGTCTGTTAAATGATAGATTATTTGTATTACCATTTGTAATCTGTTTCTGTCAGTAGGCTTGAAATCGAAACTATTTCTAGTGTAGGCAGTTTCTTGTCGATCAAGATCCAACACTTTCAGAATAAATTATTAACGCTAGTTCAAGCTTTTAATCATATCTTAAATTAAAATGTCTCGTGGATGCTTCTTCCACAAACGACCTAGTTTTTATAAATAAAGAAAAATCACGACCCTGAAGTTTCCTACATCTGTGGACTCGGAACTTTCTGCAATTGTTATAAACAAACTAAGCGTCCGATCGAAAAACCAAAAACACCTTCGGATTCATCTCTGAAATCTAGGTGCGACTTTTTTGTTTTTTTAAACCATTTTTCAAACAATGACATTATTTTTAAATATTCTGCAATTGTTATAAACAAACTAATCGTCCGATCGAAAAACCAAAAACACCGTTGGATTCTTCTCCAAAATATCTAGATGCGCCTTTTTTAAAACAATTTTTTAAACAATGGCATTATTTTTAAACATTCTGTAATTGTTATAAATAAACTATGTGCCCAATCAAAAAGCAGAAAATACCTTTGGATTCGCTTTAGAAATATCTAAGAGAACTTTTTTTTTAAACAATATGTTGTTGGTTCTTCAATCAAACGCTTAGTTTGTTTATAACAATTGCATGAAGTTTCGAATCCATATATGGAGCCAAACTATTGTACGCCTATGTTGAATGACGTACAAAAATTGTTAACAACATTGTTTTAAAAAAAAACTTCTCTTAGATATTTCTAAAGCGAATCCAAAGGTGTTTTCCGTTTTTTGATTGGACGCATAGTTTATTTATAACAATTTCAGAATGTTTAAAAATAATGTTATTGTTTAAACAATTGTTTTAAAAAATAAAAAAGGCGCACCTAGATATTTCGGAGACGAATTCGAGGGTGTTTTTGATTTTTCGATCGGACGTTTAGTTTGTTTATAACAATTGCAGAAAGTTCCAAATCCATAGATATATAGGAAACTTCAGGGTCGTGAAAAAACGATGATTTATTTGTTTGTAGTTCTGACAGATTGGGAACAAATTATTTTATGGTAAAGGCACTTTAATAACTAATGAAGAAACTTTAAAATAATATCCAGATTTAAGGGATGTGATACATAATGACGTCACGAATTACCGACCGATTTTTTATTTACATTTAGCGGGTTTATTATAAGAGAAATGGAAATATAATGTTAAAATTTGAGGAAATAATTAGGAATATATCAAGGAATCGATATCTGTTACGTTTCAATTTTTATTTTGAAAAAAATTATTTAAAACATTTTTTCTTTTTGAAATAAAAACTGAAACGCACCGGACATCGATGCTTAAATATATTCTTTATTATTTTCCAAAATTTCAGCATTATATTTCCATTTCTCTCTTAATAAACCCGCTGAATGTAAATAAAAAATCGGTCGTTAATTCGTGACGTCATTATGGATCACATACCCTTAAAATAACTGAACATTTTATAATTAATTGTCATGTTCTCTTTTTTTAGCCTTGTAACAAATGTCATAAAATATCGCAGAAAATTGTCAATACTTTTTACGTTATGAGCATGTTTGGCGACTTTAATTAATTCTTAGTGATTTAAATAATATTTTCACGTTTCGAGATATTTTACATGCATTTTATAAATTAATGTGCAACGTGAATGACACAAATGTCGTAAACTTATGAGAGTTTTAAAATTGATAAATTTAATCATTAGATATTGAGTTTCAAATGTATTTCATTTTCCTGAATGATATTAGAAATGATATTAGAAACTTTTAAAAGATATTTATTATTGGAAATTGATTTGTTTTGATTTGATTTGATTTGATTTGTTAGTGTTACAGAAAAGAGACTAATTCATTATTGCTTGTCTGTTCTTCATTGATAAAAATACATTTTTAGTTAGTCATCAGTTATGTACGTAATGAAATTCCGGTTTCGTCTATTTAAATTTGGAGGTTGAAATCCAATCTTATGAATGTGCTGAATAATAAAATATCTTTATATTTTATGTATTTATATTTTCAGATTAAATAATTTATAATTTAGATTAGTAACTTCTAATATTTTTTAAAGCTCATTTATTTTTTTCTTTTCAGGTGGAATCTGTTGACCTCGCTTTAAACATTCTCGATGGCTGGAAAATCAGAGGGAAGACTTTATCAGTTCAAAGGGCGAAATTCCAACTGAAGGGTGAATACGATCCAGCGAAGAAACCCAAAAAGAAGAAAAAGGACAAAGAACGACAGAAGAAGTTCCAGGACAAGTAAGAATCTCTCGTTTTTGTTTAAAAAATATTTTCTCGTAATTATTTGTACACTTAATATACTTAATTAAATACTACTTAATTAATTAATACTACTTTAATAAAAGTATTTATTTAAATAATTTAAGCCTAATTTAAATTATGTTCAAAACTAAAACAAAATTTCAGTTTATTTCATTTTTACAAGTCATGACACTAATCTTTGAAAAAAAAAAAACTGAGCAAAATGATAATCTGCATTGCAGTTTGGGTGGCCTCTATAAAAATGTCAAGGAGCAATCAGTGTATTTTCTGTGAGTACTTGATATGCCGAAAGCAAAAACGGTTACAGTACTTGAATCAGATAAAATTGTATTCTTAAAAAGAAGCGAAAGTATTCTGGCAATATTTGCAATATAATATTCATGAGGTTTATGGCATGCAAAGTCTTTGGACTCCTTTCGTATTGCAACCAGACTGCTTGGCGTTGGCAGTTCTGGTAAAAGTAGCTTTACCATAGATTACTCAGCATCTTATTCAGTGAACGCGCATCTGTCTGCCTGCAATTTCTTTCACTGCACTGGACCGCTGATCTTGATATTTTCGTATGCATGAGCAGAAACAGAACGTTCATCTACCTGAATTTCAGAGATTTCCCTGATGAGCTTTACATTTATTTCATTCATGATAGTCAGTAGTCACGTTCTTTCAATCCATTTTTTATATCACCATTTCAATGATAAAATATTTTCTACTGAAGCTAATTTTATTGAAACTGTATTTTAATAATCTATGAAGAGAATGTTAAACTATAATTCAAAATAGAAATTGTGTTTTTTTTTAATTGGTCAAGTTTCTTTCATTTCATAAAATGCAAATAAGTGCAATAACTCTTGACAAGAATGGAAATTATTACTATCGAAAGAAATTAATTTCACTATTGCAAAATGCTTTTTTTATGACAGATGCGTTTTATATAATTATATACTTGGAAAATCTGCAATTAGGGAAGCCTGTATTTACATGTCATTAACTTTTCGTTCATTGACACATTTAAGATGACACTTGTCTGCAACACATTGCTGAGTTATTGCTACACGAACTTTATAATAGTTCCTTAGTGTAATATTTACACACTCGCGACATCTTCTACAGGATATGTAAATCGCGTTGCATTATGCAACGGAACCGCTTTGAGTGAATTACATGGTTACTGACAAATTGTTGGGTGCAAAATGTTAATCATTTCCGCATTTAAGCATGTCTCAATCAACGTCCGATCTAATCTAAAAGCAGGTTTATTACTTCACTGGACGATCTTAGGACTTCATAGGCGCGATAATAACTTCCAGATCCTTTATTGACGTGTAAAAGGGTTAATTTACTTTTTGAAAATAAAAATATGGATGTAGGTATATTGTGGAAATTCAGATCTTTTTCCTAAAAAAGAAAATATTATAGTTCAGAAAACAATTGTTAGACATTTTTATTTTTAACAGTTTTCCATGGATAAAATTCGACATATTCCTTGTCTTGAATAGAATTTTCTAGCTTCTTTCAGAAACTTGTTCTCGAATCTATTAGAATATCTCCAGATCTTTCAGAATCTTCTAAATCCTCCTAAATCTAAATCTTCTAAATCCTTCTAAAACTTTTTCAGAATATTCTAGAATCTTCCAGGATCTTCAAAAACCCTCCTGAAATCTGTTGAAGTCCCCTAGAGTTTAATAGAAAACTCATTTTCTAAACTATTTCAAAATCTTATAATCTTTAGGATTCTCTAGAATCTGCTAGGATCCTTTTCACTCTTTACAGAATGTTTTGAACTTATCCACTTTCTTCTAAAATATTTTTAAATATTTTATACTCTTAAAGATGTGTTAAGACTCTCTGAGAGGCTTCTAAAAACCCCCAAAATCCTCTAGACTCTTCCGGAATATTCCAAATATTTCTATATTCTTCCAGAGTCTTGTAGAATCCTCCGAAATCCACAAAAGATTCCCAGAATATTTCCGCTTCTACCAGTATCTTCTGAAATCCTTCATAATTTTCTAGGAATTTCTAGAAGCTTCCGGAATCTTCTGGATTCTTCTAGATTCTTTTAGAAATATACAGAGTCTTCTAAACTCGCTTCTAAAAGCTTCTAGAATCTTTAAAAAATTTCTCGTCATTTGTTAAAATTCTTCAAAATATTCTAATCCCTTCCAGAATCCTTCAGTCTTTCAAAGTCCACGATACTTTCTAGAATCTTCCAAAATACTCCAGAATATTTTATTCTATTTTTTTACACCTATCTTTATACCCATTTCAGAAAATATACAGGGATTGTGATCCCTACTATGATCTAGGATCTAGGACACTTATCCTTGAAAGAAAACGAGCAAGTCGTGGGTGTGCAAAGAACTTCGTGACACTTCCGGTAGGGAAGCAAAGATCTTGTGCTCTTAAATAACTGGTTTTCACTAAGTGCGGCCATCGAACCTTACTTCTGGCCCTTCGGGAGATAACAAGTCTTTGAGAGAAGAAAGAGAAAGAGAGAGAAATAAGGGATCCTTTTGCCCAAAGGATTAATGAATATGGAGAACTCGTGAACCTACATTTGATCGGGTGAAGTGCTTTGCACGTTATTGCTAAAACTTTGTGAAGGAAGACTTCAAGATCTTTCAATCTCAAGACTTTCAAAATAAATATGAACATATTTCCAAGTAGACGATTTTTAGGATGGTGACTTGACTCGGAAACCGGGAAATGACCGGGAATTTTATTGACCGGGAAAAAACCGGAAAATGACCGGGAATTTCATTAAGAAACCGGGAATTTACTTTTGATCGCAGTAAAATTCAAGTTCTCATTATTTTAATAATTTTGGTCAACTTAGAAAAGTGATTTCTACTTTATCTATAGTCAGAGGGCATATGAATGTGTTTATTAGGTTACGTTCCGATTTCTGTTACCAGGCGCGGTGTTTACGAGTGCACTATATCTACATGGGCGCTGTTATTATTTAGGTAAATTGAAAAATTAAGTCTTGTGGCCACCCCTTCAAATCAGTTAGAATATTAATAAAATTGATAAAAATAAGAAAACAAACAATTTAGAAAAACCAATTCAGAAACAAATTAAAAACCAAAATTTACTTCCTTCGAACTCAACAAAAATTTAGGAATTTGAAATTGTAAACATGCAAAATGTAACTATTCTGTAAAATGTTCAAAATGTCATCATTTTAAATTGGAAACAATCCAAATTGAACGATTCTAAACGTCGTTTCAAACTGGACACTTTCTAAATTAGAATTGTCAAGTTAAAACGGTTTTTACGCTACAATCCATTAATAAATATTTTAGGATTAATAATTGTCAAATTGTGGTTTATATTTCGAAAAAATGTAAACAAAATGGAACAATGGAAATTGTAAGGTTCAAAATTGAAAATTTAGCATTCCCGAAAATTTTACCGATTCACAATTATTAAACAAATCATTTTTTTTCAATTTCAAAAGTTTAAGTTTTTAGTGTCGTCTAATTATGAATCCTGGAATTATCAATTATATGAAAATGGTAAATAATTCACAAAGTTTCCCAAAATTTCTTCCCAACTGAATAAAAATGTTAAAAATAAATGATGTCCATCTTCGAATTCAGAAAAAATAAATAAAAAATTGCACAAATTGCTATTAAGAAAAATGTTGGCAATATAGAATTTTCAACCCTTTAAATCCATTAGAAATCAGGGAAATGTGAGTAGCTGCCAGGGAAAATATAAATGCGTATATGTTAATAATATTTTAAAAGCACTTCAGAATATCAATAAAAATTTTTTTTTCCTTGTTACCAATGTCTCTTTAAAAATTGAACATATTAAATCAAAATTTCCACGTATTCGTACATTATTGAAACCTTATTCGCTTTTATAATACTTTTCTATCAGGGAAATTTGTCTAAAAGTTAGGGAAATGTTAGATAGGGAAATTGAAGATTTCCAATTCAGAAAAAAAAAATTGTACACATTGCTCTTGAAAAAAATGTTGACAATATAGAATTTTCAACCCTTGAAATCCATTCGAATCTTAATAAAAAATTTTAAAATGAAAAAACTCTCTTAATTCAGAAACAAATTATTTAAAATCAATTAGTTTCAATTAATTTAAATCGTTTAAAATTAATAAAACAGTGAAGAATAACTTTCACTATTTTTTGATTTCCAGAAATATTGGAATTACATTGTTTCATTCAAATAATAAAAATAAAAAATTCTCCTCTTCCATATCAGAAAAAATTTTCCCCTCATATCTTAGAAAAATGTTAAAAACAAATGTAAAAGGTATCCTCTTTCACTTCAGAAAAAAATTATAAACCTAATAATTTTTGACAATTATAGACCCAATTCGTAGTAAAGATGGTTTTTCCTTGTGGCCTTAGGTCTTAAGCTTTAT
>JBAGKK010038640.1:0-10628 GCA_037177015.1 Euceroptres primus | reverse complement strand
CTTCACGCGACTCGCTTACAATGCTCGCAGGACTTATCTCGCCTCGGCTTCGATCGTCCTGCGAGCATTGCCGCTCGAAAAAAACAAAAATAGAAAATATTAATCCAGGATTGATCACCGAAGATTTATTAAGGCTTGGAAGAACCTTTGCAATTAAGTCTTGATGTCCTAAGCCTGAATCAACTCTGTCTAACCTTAAAACAAGGCTGTCAGACAGCCTTGTTTCAAGGTTTTCATTAACAATAGAACCAAGCTTGACCGAAGCTTGTGTCATCAAGCCTGAGCAAAAGAAGAGTCGCACAAGCTTTGGCCCATCGCCAGCCTTGGCAATTCCTACCTGGGGAACCGTGCACGTGCACTGTGCACACACTGTTAGAAATGTTCGCAAATTTCCGGAACTTTTAGGTTACGAAAGTAACAGAAATTTTTATAAAATTTAAGATGCTTTTCAGAAATCGGATCTGAAAACTACCAAATTGTAACCGAGGGGTTGACCACTCAAGTTTTGAGTGTACACCGGATTTCAAGATTTCAAAGATTTCATAAGATTTCAAGAGATTTCAAAAGATGTCAAGAGAACACGTGAACAGTTGTCACTTGCCAAACTGTCCACGCGCACATATGTTACTTGACCAACTGTACACGATAGGATGGTCCAAATTTTTTCAAATTTTCATGCTCTCACCCCCCAGATTTGTTCGATTCTCAAAAAAAGTAAACACGTATTTTTTTTTATTTTCCATGAAGTTTTACATGCATTTTTCATAGGGATAAAAAAGACTTGTTTGTAAATTTGCGATAGAATATCGTTAGTATTGAGTAAATCAGACTGTACCTGTCACGTTTTTCTTCAAAATTATTACTGTTTATAAAAATCTTCTCTCAGAATAAGAGAAGATTTTTTTGTAATTGTAATTGTTTAATTTTATTTTAATTTCATTTTAATTCTCTTGGAATAAGAGAAAGTTGTTATAAGAAGTAATAAATTGTTGAAATAATTTAGAAAACATCAAAATATCTTTAGAAAGTAATATGTTACATATTAAAAACAACTTGTGAAAGATACGTCAAAAAATAAGATTAAGCGCCAAATATACGCGATATCTCATTTTTACATTTATGGGATTTTTTTGGGACCCTATGCAAGATGCCTATGGGGGTTGAACTCATACAGTACTTTTTTGAAAATCGAACGAACCTGGGGAATGAAAATTTTTTAAAAATTGGATCACCCTTATGTGCACAGTTGGTCACTAGACAACTGTGTACGTTGACGTGTAAAGTTGTACCTCTTAAACTTTTTAAATTAAACGTGCACAGATAGTCAAGTGCCATCTGTGCACGTACATAGTTGGGTAAGCACCAACTGCAGATGTGTAACTTTCAACGCGCTCAGTTGGCTAAATTTAAAAACTGCACGTCTATCCAACTGTACACGAGCACATATGGCAGGAGCACAGTTGGCCACCTGACCATCGACATACACTGTTGGGCACGTATAAAGTTGACCCCGCCAGAGTTGAGATTAGTTTTCCAAAATCTTTTTCTTTCAAAATTAAAACAGTGAAATTTATAATACTAGAAGAATTTAGAAAGAATAAATTGATGCTTTCTCGTTTTTATTTTAAATCCGAAAGTTGATTGAGAAAGGAATCGAGATCCTGCATTTATGTTATTTTGTACGTCCAGTAACTTCTGAGCCTCACATAGCTGTGCAATGAAAAGTTATTTCGATTATCACAAAGGTCTGCGACATTGATTTCTCTAAGGGTGTACGTGGAATCTCTCACAGGAGAAAATGGGAAGGAATCTGTCGAGAACCACGCTTCGCCGTAATAAGTTTGAGGGGATTTCATCTTTTCTAAAAATAGGTAGAAAGTCACCAACTTTCAGAGACCCTATAAATGCTTCAGGACTTAAAAATAAAGGAATAATAAACAAAACGTGACAAAATTGATTTCGTCTTTTTTTTGAATTGCTAGATTAAAATATTTAAAATAGTTTATTAAAATATTTTTTCGAAAAAATAACTAATTATTAAAAAATGCACTTCTATGTTTTCAACAATATTCAGTATTCATTCAAGTGACAACAAAAAATGTAAAAAAATATTGGAATTTCGATATTGGTAAAGCCCCAAAATTTTCAAGAATTTTTTCCAATATTTTTTCGTACAGCATTGCAGAGAGTTCCAGAAAACTGAGAAGTACTGGTGCACTATGACCTTTATATTTCTCCACCTGAATTAATTCCTGATTTTCGGCACGAGGTGAAAGGCTGAGCTTTCAAATTTTGGTCTTTTCAAATAATTTCCAATGGACTTGAAATACACGAGAGCACCATTTTGGCACTATCTACCGATTTTCGGATTAGCTATTCATGGCATTTACCACTGAAAGCTCCGAATGTCGTGAAAAGCGTACGTTCTCGAATATAATACTTACATCTATATTTCCCCTTTCCACACCCATTCCTCTCACAGTTGAAAGGGAAACCACTATAAAACATTTTCATTGAAATCGACTGTTAAACATTTTATAGGTATTTTTAAACATTATACATTGTGTCAAAATGTGGTAAACTTTAATTAATGAATGTTTTACTTTGATAAGCTTGTCTCGATTCAAATATAATAGCGCAAGTTTTCTGAAATAAGTGAGTCATAATTCGCTTTTCCAGCTGTTATAAATTCATGCATATTGCAACTTGATTATTAAAAAACAGCTTTGGCACAAACAAGTTTCTGATTCTAGAATATTATAGCTTTACTAGATTTTATTTTTTATGAACATGAAATGATTTTATCTACTAGTAAAATTGGATTAATGAGTTTAATTAATTAATAAACCAGAGTTTCTGATAGCAAACAGATTTTTAAGCTTTATATTCTTGATCCCTGAGCCCTGGATAAAACTTATCCCAGACTTTACTTCCCTACGTAGGACGAGATCAGTAAAACTTTGCAAAGATGAGCCCTCTAATTGAGGCAAACTCGAGTCGTTTATCTTAACGTTAAAGCAATTTACATCGCAGATTCTTTGAAAAGTTGCAATTGCTCGGTAGCTGAAATTTATTTTTCCAGGGTTATATAAAATCTTATATCCACTTGAATAGGCCGGAAATTACTTGCTTTCTTGCATGATTTTTTTTCTCTTTCGTTACTTAGCCTTCTTTTGTATATGGATTTTCACTACCCACCATTTTTTTCTTTCAATTTTATATTCTGTTCACATCTTGATTTTTCCACTTCAAAATTTATTAATGATTGTATTAATTATAAAATTCATTACTGCAAACCTTGTGCAAAAATTAGAAGAAAAGTGATTTATTTTAAATAAACATCCCTTCCAATTGTGAAGTAAATATTTAATTAACATGCTTGTTTAATGACTAAATAAATTGTTAATTGTTTCCTATAACTCTTTCCAACATAGTATTGCTTCTATATTTTGCCGTGTCACGCAATTAGACGCAGTCCTCTTGTAAATCCACAGTTAAAGCTTCATGCTGAAATTTGCATGCTTTCAAAACACATTAATGTCAGATGCAACCATTGAGATATCTCACCCTTATACGTATTTCAGTCGAAATGCGTGTCACACAATCGCGCATTATCAGCGCATTATCATAGATATTGGTCGTGGCTTTTCCGACTGGCTGTGGTAAGGGCCTTCATGAATAAGAATATCGTGCCGGAAAATCCGGCGGAAAACGTTGTCGGCAGCATCCTTTGGCCTTCGGGCATCAATTTAACATAGTCATTCATCTATTTAGGCACATTATACTTTTATCTTGATATTGCATATAGTTTATCAAATGTGATTCTCTGAAACGAGATTTCTTTTATCCTGAATAATGACCGATTTTTCTCATCCCATATCATATTTCTTACATAAAAATCATCTTACAATAGTTTTCTAAAATTTTATTCTGCCGAGAAATTCTTATACATAAGATATTATACATTTTACACTTTAATCACTAATCTGATTATATATCTTGGATAATCTGAATATACCTTTTTAAACTGTACATTTCGCGAGACTGCAATATATAGTGAAGATTCAATTTGGAATAATATCATGTGTCAGAAAAAATATAAAGTTGCGAGATTTAATGGAATGGTAATCACGAATATTGTATATGAAAATGAAAGTATATAAATCTAATCTGGAAAGCCTTGGAAATTGGAAGCCATACGTAAAGAAAAACTTGTACTGATGGGAAGATGTAACTACAATCTTCGTTTGCGGTTGTGGTGTATTAAAGGAATATAAGTTACCTTCTCGTATAATTACGAAATCGGATTTACGAGTTTCGTTAACCTTAAAACCTTCTTCTCTAAGTATTCCGATACCTGAAATATATGTAACCTGCTTCTTTTAGTATCTTTGAATGCTTTCAATCTAAACTGTTTTCTTAAAAAAAGTAAATACGAGTTTTAAAAAATTTGTAAATATTTAAAAATTAATATACATGAAGATATTGAAGGAAAGGTTTTTAAAGAATTTCACATCATGTCTTGACTGGTCTCTATAATTTATGACTTTTATTAATGACTATCCTAAACATTACAGCGCATTAAAAGCATCAAAAGGAAAATATTATAGTAATTGACTCTAGAAAGTGAAAGAGCTAAATCCTTTCAAACTTTTCCAATTTCAATCTGTAATATTATATTGACCGAATCCATTTCAAATCAGGCAGGTTCTATTTCAAGTCGCAGAATCTTTTGACAAAGAAATATAAATATATTTATTATTTACATTTGGTAATTATTATACATTCATACAAAGATCATGACATTTTTTCATAAAGCTGTAATAGTTAGTATTTATTATACCTAATCTCATTTATGCGTAGTTCAAGTTATGTAGGTATACATGAAAATGTAAAGCAACTTTAAGGAACGGATTTTTAAATTTCAAACTCAATTTGATACTATATTCTAGTGTACGTATAATATATAGATCGTCAGCTGGATATACTTGAATTTTCCTGTTAATTTTCTCATCAACTAAAGTTACATCCACTTCTGAAAGAGCATGTTCATAATATACCACCATTATCTTCCTGAATTCTCCTTCGCGGCTGTAGCTAGTTTCTACTCCAACCCCCTTGCCTTATTATACCTGATCTTAAGTCGCGTGGAAATTCATACGGAAATGCAAATAGTGCTTCAGGCGAGAACAAACTGTCCGCATAAAACTCAGAATGCTAAAACTTTAGTATCACTTTCATTATACATATAAATTGAAACTTTCTTCTCTTATAAAAATAATTCCAACCAACACCCAGATCGGTTTCTGATTTCTCGATCGTTCCTTCAGGCTATGTAGTAACAAAATAAAAGAAGACACAACCATGGTGTGATCCAGTCGGGTGGTCTAATCTCGTACAAAACTTCCTGGAAAACCGAATTTCGCTGGCAGCAATTCTGTAATTCGAGAAAAATCTCATGCGGTTCTTAAAACAGAATTTTAAAAAATTCATATGGAAAAATACATTAAAGGTCAAAGCAGGTTGTAAAAAGATATATGAAAAGATATATGTGAGCAGCTTTGAGGGTAATACGGAACGTGAAAGAATGAATGAAGGTCTATCTTATTACTTTAAGAGAAAGACGAAAAATAAAAATATATTCAAACAAGTTTTACTTGAATAAAATCGTGAAGTCTTAGACCACTAAAGAAATTTTTTATCAGGAATAATACTGGTAAAATTGAAGAAGTTGTTTGTTGATCACAGGGGTTAAATATTAATCAAATTCGCAATTATTTTGCGACGTTTCGTCAGCTTAGTTCAGGCTTATATGTTTAAAATGGAATTAAAAAAACATAAGATCAAAGACGACGTGAAAACGTTAGATTTGTTCTCTGACTAGTTAATTCTTTTATCTTTTATACATAATATAAGCCTGAAGAGGTTATACGATAACTGTAGTTATCGTCCTCACCTCACAGACGACGCGACGTGCAAACGTTAATTTTGCTCTCTGACTAGTTGATTCTTTTATGAACTTAATCCTATGTCTTCGAGAACTCGAAACTGATCGAGTACTCAAATTTTTCTAGAACCCGAAACTTTCGAGTAGCTCGAAACTGTTCGAGTACTCGAAAGTTCGAGCATGCTCGAACTCGACTCGAAGTTTCGAGCTTTTTACACACCTTTATAAATTATAATTAAAACTTGTCTATTTTCTAGAGTCTAGAGTATCTGGCAGGTATTGAAATATTCTGAAGATTGAACTCCTTGTAGTTTCTTTATGTCATTATCCTATCCAAATATTAAAGCACCTTTTTACGCACCAGAGCAAATTCGTTTTTAACACCAGGGTACCCAAAGTAAATGGAGGATAATTTCAGCATCTTTGCTAAGCGTATAACCACCGTTCAGTAGATTATGCAGATTCCACAGAAATCTCGTTTAAAACATGACAATACCTAAACTATTAGTGAAAGAAAATAAAAATACAAAACTTTTCAAAAGGAATTGTAATTTCCAACAATTTTCAGATAATTAAATTTTAAATAATTATATGGAATAAATTTCTGGGCAAAAATGTAGAAAAATGCAAGAACAATATCAATGTAAGAGTTAAAAAATAGGTCAAGGCGAAAAGTGATGTTGAAGGCAAGTTTGAAAAATAAATAAGTAGCTGGTGTTGCACAGGCCGGGGGCCAGCAGGCTTGCAAAAGCGGACAAAATTGAACGATTGAACCAACTTAACTGTAGTGAAGTTCAATCGTAATTGTGTGAGCTACCTCGTCCTCTAGATCACATTATGTAGATGTTTAAAGCTAAAACTCGTTGCGATTTTTATATAAACTCAGATTTTATTTTTATATCAGAGTTAACTCATTAGTGTACAGCCTTTTTTTGTTGTTTTTTTTTTAAACCATAGACTACATGTTAACCGTTACCTTGAAGAACTGCAGAGACAAAAAGGTTTCCTTGGGCAATGGGACGATTATAAACTCGAGCAAAAACTGTCGACTTTTTGGTCCAGCTTGCTGTTTGACGAATTACCTCTATGGTCGTTTCTCTACGAGCTGCTGCGGATGTGGACGCATGCCTTATGATGCTATGGGCCTTTAATATGCTCGTGACGATACCGCTTTCCCCCATGCTTTCCTTGATCCAACGACTTGTTGACGGTGAAGTTGCCTCGTGATAAGGTTTTTTAAAAGAGAAATAATTTGCTCATATCTTCTTTTCGACGAAAGGCAGTCGTTCTTTGAGGGTAAGTTTGGAGCACTGAAGCTACACACAACTGTGGGTTTTCCGTGAAAAAAGGAATGTTAAGCACAGGTGGGCTTGTATTACGACCTGTGATTTTTATTATGTCTGGTATTTTAACTTGTATAAATTTTTCCGTTGTGTGTATATTATTCAGCTTTATTTTTGCCAGCGTTTGAATGCGTTGAGCCGTTACTAATACCAGTAGCGTAGCTAGTTTTTTAGTGAGTCTTTCGAGAGAAAGATTTTTATTTAGGTATAATTTTGAAAAATGCCCCAGAACTGGCTCCGGGTCCCACGTAGTTAAATACCTGGGCTTTTGTGGCTTCAAAACTGCAACTCCTTTGAAAAATCTCAATACGGCCGTAAATTTCCCAAGTCCATTTCCCATCAGAAGAGACAAAGACAACGCTGCTCTATAAATGTTTAGAGTACTGTAAGACTTTGTACTTCCCAAAACTTTTGTGAAAAATTGAAGAACAATTTTTGTTGAACTGTTGAACAAGGGAACTTCTTTTTCCTGGCAGAATTCCTACCATGACTTTATGGCTTTGCTCTATATTGTTCTAGTGTCCCTTCAGAGATGGATGTCAGCATTATCGTTGGCGCCTCGTCTGCTGCTCCTCTTGCATTGAACGCCTGCCTAATAATCGTCCCGCCGCTGCGCTACCAGGGAAAGTGTAGCCCACAGTGGGTGTGTATCTCTGAAAGGACATGCCAAAAGACTTCGATTAGGTCTAAATACTACGGGTTCGGTTACCATCAAAAAGATAAAAATCGGATACCAGGGTTGGATTGGCCAAAGTGGCGCAACTACAATCCCCTCCGCTTTTTCTACTTGAATTTTTCGTAAAACTCTTAGTAATAAAGAAAAAGGTGGGAAAGCGTAGAAAAAATGATTGGACCAATTCATTGTGAAAGCATCTACACCAACAGAGTATGGGTCCCTATGCCACGATACGAATTTTTTACATTTCGTATTTGTTAGTGATGCAAAAAACTCTATTACCATAGGACCAAGTTTTTTCTTTATTTCTTCAAATGCCCAGTTTGCGAAGCATAAACCCAAATTTCTCGCCTCTCGCACCATTGCCATATGATTCTACTGAGCTGTGTGAGTTTTGGGTGCTGAATACCTCCCATTCTATTTATGTATGAGATTCCTGTCGTATTGTCCATTCTGAGAAGTATTTCGCAATTTCTATTTTCTTTTGCGAAGCATTTTAAATCAAAAAACGCTGTTTTGAGCTCTAAATAATTAATGTGGTGCTTTTGTTCTTCTCGGTCCCACCATCCGTGAGCTTTATGACCTTCACAGAAAACACCCCATCCAGTAAGGGATGCATCAGTAAATATTTCTTTCGCGTAGATTTCCTCTCTAATGGGATTACTGGAGTTTTTTATATTATCGAACCACCAGCTTAGGTCCTCTTTTGCCTTGCCTGAGAGTATCACTGACGAGTTAAAATTTCCATTGGACCTTTTTAGTGCCGGTTCTAGACCACAAAGTAAAACGGAGTCTGGATCAACGTACAATATAAGACGGAGTCTGGGTCACTTTTTTTTACAAGACGGATTATAGATCAAAGGTGTTGCGCAATATGCAGATGTTCAATTGTAATTTGATATGGGTAATTATAACATCCTGTTTTTGTCAATCAATTTTTCATTTGCAGAATATAAATCACTTCAAGGTGAAGTTATGGTTATATGTGTTTATAATCATTTTGGACAAATTATATTACATGTGCTTATTGTGCTAAGTTATAATTTATTAAATCATGTTTTTTAAGTTTAAAAAGGTTCAAGTTAGAAATAAAAGTCCATTTATTTTTTAGACCGCATGTTTGCGGTTAACATCATTGATCACTTGTAAACTAATTTATACATTATTATTATATTACTATATTATATTACATTATTATATTACTATTATAATATTCGACATGTTTTCATTGGTTCGCAAACAAGTCAGAAATGCTCAGATTTCTGACAGTGGAGTCATGTACCAATTATGTGCACATTATGCTAAAATGTTACATATTATATATGTAATATGTATTTGTTGTAGATATATTTTTAAAAATTATGACTAAGTTGGGACAATCTTATGTACAGTCAAAGTCATGTATGCCTTTCTTCGCAGAAGAAAAAAATTAACTTTCGTTATTTCTTTTCATTGCGCAGGAAGGCATACATGACTTTGACTGTACCTAATCATATTTTTACAAAACAGCAATTGAATAATACAATTATAAAAACATTCTATATATTAATTATAATTTTCCTTATATTTACTGAGATTATATAGGTATAGGTAAAGACAAACTATATTCAGATATATTACAAAATTAATTACATATGTCGACTGTCCCGAAGAAAGTTGTCTTAACAAAGATTTCCGATTTCAGAGTGTATCAACTATAATCTACTTCGCTAGAGTGTCGTATCTCCATTTACTAATACATAGAGATACGACACTCTAGCGAAGTAGAATATAGTTGATACACTCTGTTTTCGGAAATCTTTGTTAAGGCAGTTTTCTTCGGGACAGTCGATATGTGCGTTATTCTAAACAGAACAAACTGGAAATAAAGAAACAAATTTTTTTCACTGAGAAAGAGTTAAATGTTACTGCGTGAAAATGTTCGCCCTTTGAAATGATGGTAAAAAGTCATTCAAAAAATTTTGTTAAAAAGCTTGCGCAGAACTTTTCTGTGGCACCTAGCGCTGCACAAAAGTTTTATATACTGTCGTAAATCTTATATGAGAGTTTGTTTTACTAACTTGAATTATTATTAATTAATGTTAATTGAAATTACTGTTTCAATGCTGCAGGAAATAAATCTGCAACATTGATGCAACGGACGGAGCTGTTAGGGATACTTATCAAAGCTCACGCCTAGCTTAAACTAACTTTCACTGAATTTATGCTTGCCCATCCCGATTTTTTTTGAGGATGCCATCCGATTGTTTTATGCCTAAAATAAAGAAAATCGTTAGGTGGCCTTTTAGAATAACTCTGTTTTTCACTTTTTGAGTATACACTGCTCCCCCGATTTAAGTCGGGTTTCTGGGATGGCCTGCAATGGCCTTGGACTTAATTATACATATATATATATATATATATAAAACATATTATAACAGTATATATAATATGTATAATGTGCACACTGACACACAATAAGTGTGTGTATAGGTAAATTAATTATTATTTTATGTAATCAACCCTTCCGCCCGAGTGATTCCAATTGGAATCGCTAACTTTTTTTCGATTTTCTCGAATTTTCATGTAACTAAGTTAAAATTCTACAAAATAAATATGTGAATTGGATCAAAGTGGAGTATTCCACATCTCGTAAGGTGGTTATAAGGTATCGTATATTCAA